>JAWQRJ010003936.1:0-11531 GCA_033557515.1 Diorygopyx duplodentatus
CAGATACACATGTTTATATGTAAACCAACTCTAATGTTAAGAACTTCGTTTATCGTTCGTTCCCGAATGCATTCTTGATAATGCTTTATTTATTATCCAAAAATCGATGTACTTGACTGTCTTTTCCGCGGAATTAATGTATACATAAGTTACTTTTAATTTGTTTTTATATTGTTTGACTTTTGATGTTTTATTCTATTTTATTTGTAGTAATAGGTTTAAAACCTGAAGCAATTATATTATCCTTGAAGATGGCACTACATTGTTGCCGAAACCGGTCAATATTTCAATAAAAGATTTAACAAATATACTGATTGGTAAAAATAATTTACTTCTTCTTTAATTTACTTCTTCTTTAAATAGAGAAAGCTTTTTTCATACAATTACAAAATCAAGTACTGATGAAAATTTGTCATTGTAGATGAAACAATCAGCAAATGTACTAACAACATCAGGTGGTTCTACAAGTCCCTGATCCGAGTACCGCCACGCTTTCATCAAACGTAGCTCTCCAGCTCAGAAGGATCACTTCTGAGAATGCTCAGAAGAAGAGAACCACTCAGAATGCTCGTCTCAATCTAATTCACATAAGATTCATAATGATATGTTTACACCCGTTCCAAGAATTTTCATTTTACGTTGCAAACCATGACGGGAAATATCGCAGATCTTTTCATACGTCTCAGTGGCCCAGAATAACCGAAGCTATGGTGGAGTAAATTGTAAAAGTAATTACAAAGAGCAGTCACAAAACACCTGTTTACTGAAAAATTTCTTTTGATTTTAAGCGTTTCATTTTTACTTGATTGTAGGCATTAGAGACGATTCTAAAATCATCTCCGTTTTTCTAATTGTAAAGTAAAACAGAGCATCCCTACATAAAAATATTATGGCCAAAATCGGAAGACCTTCTGCACTATTCTTCATAAATTTTTCGTCAAAATGCTAATATCTTATTCGGATTCTAATAGAAAATTGTCCCGGGGCAAGCGACGCATAAAACAGGAAACAAATAAGGAACACAGCGCGCGGGACATACAGCGAGATTTGAATTGATAATGTGGTTTACATTTGGGGTTCATTTCGGATGGTGATCGCCTGCTAAGGGGACGCAGCGCGCGTCGTCTAGCGGCGCTTCCGAATGCACTCCCGGCGAGTCGGATGATCCCACCGACATGAATTTCATCGTGGGTAATCCTGGGACGGCGGCAGAAGCGGCGGCCGCGGAGGAGACGGCGTATCCCCTGGGCGACTACAGCTAAAGCTGTCGCCCGCATTTTCTATTTAAATATTTATTGCGCTGCCCCAATCCACAGTTACAGTTCAATTCCCGCCTGAATTAGAGATGTCTACATCATCCAGATAGCGGCGGGCCGCATTTACAGAGAGAAGTTATGTGGCGACGCCACGAACTACGTGTTTAGGTTCTTCGTATGTGCTGTTACTTAACCTCCGATGTGCATTAATGGGTGTTCAATAAGTATTTTAGACCTGGGTGGTTATGGATTGTAAAATGTATCTATCTAATACTATTATACGAGCAATTCTTGTATGTATGTATGTATTTTCTGATCTCGAAGAGATCTTTTTGCCGGTGATGTTTGATTCCAAGAATCCGGTGCGTAAAATCGATTTATATAGAAATTCTTGAATTTAGGAATTCTTCAAACTACATGAGTCTACAGTTATATGCGTAAAAGTCTTCTCAAACTTTTCATAATTATGTAGTTCATAAATATGTTTACACGTTTGATTATATTGAATAGCGCTAAATTTATGCACACCACAAACATCCAGTAGCACACCATACACCATAAAATCCAGGGGTTTTCTAACTGACTAACACTAGGCCGTTACAATTGTCAATATCTTAGCAGTGGTTGCGAATTTTTCAGTTGTTTTGGTTGACAGTTTGCTTGAGCAAAGTTAACACATTTCACATGATAACCATGTTAAGCAGATATGGTGAATTTAATCCTAAATTTTACATCTTAATTTATTCGTTTTCCCCATAAATCTCGCCCATTGCGTCATGTAAATGAAGTGGACTTGAACAGAGTTTTGCTTGTACTGAATAAAGCTTGAAACGTTCCCTTCTTAAAGTAATACCGCGAAAATATTTCCCCTCCAGAAACCGAATGAATATCGCCGATCGTATTTTATCAAGCTCGGTCGATTGAACAGATTCCCATCTGCGCCAGATATCGGAACGTACCACTTTTTAAAATGGGAGCGGATTTTCAATTCTCGTCCCACGAAAGGGAGAGTTTCGGCCGGAAAAGTATCGAGGGCCATATTTCAGCAGACATCTGGTGACGAAATCAACCGACCGATTGTGAAATACTGCCCATTCAAATTCTTTCCAGATGGCAGTTAACGCTCCAAGTTCGATTGAACGGGAACTGGGACTTTCCCAAACTGGTTCGTTTAAACTTTCCGCCCGCAATATTCTATTATATATTTTTTCCTGCGGTTAACTTGTCAAGCTCTTAAAACTTCAGCCAATATCCCCAGGACGGGGATAAAAAAAATCAAAATAAAAAAAATGAAAAATAATTCGGACTTTGGATAATAAATGTAAGAAGTAACAATCAAAATAAACCACGTAAGGAAAATACAAAATTAGTCCTTCACATGCCAGTATATAATCGGGGTATAGTATTTGTCTAATACTATTAAACGAGCTAAACGTGACAGCGTGTAATTTTCTCCAATTAACTCAATGGGAATCGGATTTTAGAAATAATCATTAAGTTAAGTTGGAATATGTTATTGAAACTTCGTTTTACAGACGACAATTTCAACTAAGGATTGAGTTGGGTTGGGTTACAATGTCAACTAAGTATTGGACATAACGAACCTGTAAGTGCCTTAAACTTTAAGTTAAGCATGTATTAACAATCAAATCTTTCTCGCCCTCCAAGAAAACTTTTAAATACTTTTCTGTTAAGAAAAGAGTAGTAATCTAAAAGTTGGTTTCAAATTCTAGAAGCTCATTTTGGTTTACGCTTCAAATACAAGTAAAAACAGCTAATAACGTTAACGGAATGTTGCCTGAAGAGTTTATTACAATGTTAGAAACACATTGGAATTTCCAGTGTGTTTCTTTAGGAGTGAAAATATATGAAATCTGAGCTACTAGTTCTTTGCTTGGGAAAACTGAAATTGTCTTTTTGCTTTTACGAATTTGCCATGTTAAATGGAAATTATGTTAAATGTAACTAATATAAATTATTAAAGTATGTTTCACTACCGTTATAGCGGTGAAAACTTTGTTAAAAGATATGATAAGTTGCAATTACTAACACGACACCCAGCGAGCTACAAGTATTGCGCCACGAAGATGAACAAAACTGGCGCCGCGCAAGCTGAAGTGAAAGTTTTGCGACAGAGTTAGAAGTTGGTTAGAAGCTTATGCCCCGACGCGACTACCGTGGGGAGTGCAAATTGTAGAGACGGCGTGAGAGCCGAGTATAAGATAGGAAGCTAACTTCCGGTATAATAAAACTTGTAATAAGTCAGGGCAAGATCGTGCCTACTGTCACCTTAATTTATTCAAACCGAGATACAGGAATCCCCAAAGGTTTCTACCCAGACAAAATTGCAAACACAACAAATAATGCGAAACACACAAAGGTAGATAACGAAAATAACACCCTCATAAATAAACATTAACCAGCTAGATAGAGCAAGTTATATTAGTTCTTGATATTGGAATTGGAATCCTGGAGAGCCGTTAAGTTATGAGTATACGTATGCTTTTCCAAGAAATTAATCTGAGATATACCTATTACTTTAATGGAGGGAACGATATTGAATATCAAACTGACTAGGTCCTACTACCACAAGAGATTCATGCGCGACATGGTGACTTATTAATAATAGAGTGCATTAGTTACATTGAAGTGTCACTTATAACGGATATTAGTCGTTATGGGGCATGTTAAATAGAATTACGTTTTCCAACTGCGATTGCTATTAACCAGAAAATAGTCACCATTACTCATATAAACCCGGAACAATTCTGGAATTACTTATCTTCATTTTAAGTGATGTAAAATGATTTCACTTAATCCTCCCCCAGAGTGCAATTTTAGATTATTATGCAGCCGAGACTTGCTGGGCTATCTATTAAACTTCGAGTATGTTATTTTCTCTGCCGTATAACGTGCATGATCACATCAGTCACACTACTGCATTTTGTGACGAACCAATTTCGTGTAGGTCCCGAGGGTGCTTACGAGCAAAATGTCCTTAGCAGAAAATGTATCGGCAGGATGCAATTTCGGAGAAATTTATTGTGTGGTAATGAGTCAAAAGTTCCACGTGATAAATTTAAATACTTCAAATTGGATTGTAGTTTGAAATATGTGTAGTTAATATAGAATTCGTGTTTTAAATATATGCAGTAGTTATTATAATTATGTTTAGTCAGCAACACGTAGCCGTTGTTATTTTACTCTCTAAAATAATTAAAGAAAAAGACAACGCGCTCAAAAAAAGTAAAAACTTGCAAATGCATGAAAAATTGAATTAAAGATTTTTAACACCACATTGAGTAATGTGGTGTGTTGTGGTTATTCTATTATTGTTGCTCAATTTAGGTTTATCCTAAAACTGGGCATTTCTATTAATAAAGAGAATGGATTTTAAAGCTACGAACCAATACTATACAATACGGTTTTCTGAAATAAAAAAAAACATTTCCTGACAAAAACTTCACAATATTGACATTTTCGACCATTTAACCCAGAATTACTCAAAAACTTTAAGTGCCAAGGAATTTCTGTGGTCAGATCCGCTTTGAGCGTTAAAAAATCTGTAAGATTCCTGATCCCTCTTATTGCTATTACAAAAACTTCACAATATTGACATTTTCAACCAATTAACCCAGAATTACTCAAAAACTTTAAGTGATAAGGAATTTCTGTGGTCAGATTCGCTTTGAGCGTTAAAAAATCTGTAAGATTCCTGATCCCTGTTATTGCTCTAACTGACCATCGTAATTTTGCCCTAATAAAAACCTTAGTGGCTTCACAGCTTTTGGTAATTAAGCTAATGTTCATAGTGGCTTCATTGCTTTTGGTAATTCAAATTTCCCACTGTAATTTTTTTAACGGAAAAGCTGGTGTCTAAAATATTTGACTTAAAAATGCCCTAAATTTCAAAATAATTTCAATATAAATTTCAGAAGAGATTAAATTAAGGACTCCAAGTTTTCTGGTGCATTTTCTACCACACATGTACCGGTTGTAAGAAAGGAGGTCGACTATACCTCGGAAACCGTTTATTCAATAATGTTGGGATTTTTTTTTCATAGTAAAAGTGGCCAAGAGAAAACGCCGGAAAGTATTTTCCAGTTTTTAGGTCGGCCGCTAGAACGCGAATGAGGTATGAATTCTATTATTTTATGTTTCGCGCCGATCGCTAGATTTCGCTTTCTGTCGAATTTACATATTTTGCTTGTTTTCTTGGAGATTTCAAATCAAACGATTTATTTATTATAGACCAATGTTAAAAAGCAGGAAAAACAAAGAAAATGGCGCAAATCGCAAGTTGATATCTTTTTTCTAAACGGAGATAAGAAGAAAACTAAGTTTCCTCTTTCTAAGTGGATTTTGGAGCATTAAAGATTAGTTTTAAGGTTTTCAATCTGCCGCTAGATGGTGTATGGACTTTCTCTCACCTAACCCCCCGATCTCTAGGCGGGGGGTTAATAAATATTTATCATTGGGAAAATAAATATTTAACATATTAGGATTGTGGCACAAAACAAAAGTATTCTGAATAAAACAATTACCCAACAAAATTTTTCATCACTTTATGTTTGTTTTATTTCTTGTTCATAGGAACAAGAAATAAAACAAACATAAAGTAAAGAAAAATTATAAAAATATTTCAGGTGCGTCAAAACACTGAGCGCCATCTTCCAGAGAATTTTTTTTTACGGAAAATAAAGCATTATACCCAATGCAGTTTTCTTTCGCAAACGCTATTTTATCTACCTTTACTAGGATCCACTAGATGGAGACTCCTCCAATGTATTTATTATTGTTATTTGCATAATACGACGATTTATTGTTGTGTTATGTTATAAAAAAGCCAGTACAGGATAGTTCAGTTTAAGCACCATCATGTGATGAAATACAAAACTGACATTCGACCAACACACGAACGCTCCCTATTATAGCAACCTAGCTATAATAAGCAAAAACTGATTTTTTTATCTTAAGACGATTTTTTGAAGGTCGGCACCTATCTCAATCAATTTCAGGTAAAACACACTTTTATGCCACCATGTGCGGTTATCTTCGGAGAGGCTGTTTCGCTTCCCCACGGATAGATCTCGCCAGCTCTCCATAGTTCTGTTCGATGTTTTCCTTGTTTACAATTTTATTTATTTATCAAGTTATGCGAGTTATTTGAGACTAGAGACCAATTATTATAAACTTGTCCCGTCAAGCTCTATAATAATTCAATCAAATTCAAATTCTTTCCTAATAACACCAACTGTCAGAAAAATAAATATCACAAATTAAAACTAGTATTTGCAAGGTTGACTGCAACTTGAAACTTAAATAAAAAAAAATTACAAAGAGAGAGAAAATTGAGTTATCAGTTAGAGAACAAACATTCATTCAAAAGATTATAAATAATTAATTACAGCAACTATTGATGTTTAATCCTCAATTACTCGCACAAAAGAAAATCACCTAACTGCTCGCATGGGCATTATGCTGACTGACGTAAGAATCCCACTGGCAAAAGTCGGATTTTCGAAAAAAAAAGTCGACCGTGCGAATAATTAAGGATTAATAGTAATGTTTCTTTGGTAGCAATGCCCTCTGAAGTACCCGTTGTCACTAGTTATCAAAATATGCTACAAACAAGTTAAATGTTACGTTTTTTTTCGAATAACCAGGCAAACTTACGATGGGTCGCAGGGTCCGATTCTTTATGTTTTGATTATGGGTTTTCACCATAAAAAGGGTTGTCGGGTACGTAAAATAACCGCAAATAGCGAAACTGCTTATAAGTATTAACCACCCGGGGTTTTAGGTGCAGTTTTTCTTTCCACCCTTTGGTACCGGACTACCCGAATGTGTGCCCGGCAAGTTGGAAGTACCTACCGACCTTGGCCCTATCCTTACAGGCAAATACCGATGGAAAAATTGAAGAATAAAACGTTGAACATTACAAGAGAGACCGTGCAGAAGTCGGTATGAGAAGTAAGTATGTGATTGCCTGAATCTCACAGTTATTGGATTAACAGCTAAGACTCTTTTATTCCCCAAAGAACTGCAATCCCTACAGAAATTACAGGTACAAACGAAAAATTAATTCAAAATACCTAGAATTCCTATGTAATAAAAATCACAGTAAATAAATCACAGTATTCGGGGTCTTGTTGATATAAATAAACCATTTCAATGTACCATCCCTGCGATGAAGTTCAGTTCCCCCGTCTGATTTTTAATAGTTAAGGTACACACTTGAAGTTTACGAAGAAGAAACCAACTGCCATTTCGTTGAATTGGTACACTAAACACAGTTAGTGTTGCACGTTAGTACACGTTGACAGGTCGTTATATAAACTTTCCATTCCACCCACCCTATATCACAAAAAAAAATTGTTGTAGCAATGAGAGATCAAATAAGAAAAATAGCGGATGTAACTAACCTTCCATAAGGATTGCTTGAATAAATTAAATTATGTTTTCCTCCAGAATGGGTACCTAAAAGGTGTGCTTAAGCGTATCATTCAGTCCTTCTATGTTGACTTCCAGTTTCGCTAATCAAACACCATCTGAAATACACTCTGACCCCTTAAGTACGAAAGAAATGTGTTAGACTTCCTTTCATCCCTGGTCTAACTCAGAGATTGCCTGCGTTATTCAAACCATATTCGTCTATTATTTTTGCAAAATATAATTCAGCACCACTAATCCGAATGACTCCTATGTTGTCATAATCTAATGCGATCTATAAGATATAATATTTGAGAATTATAGAATTAAACAACGCAGTAATGATTGTATGAAAAGAAAAGAAAAACACTAAGAATCATGTGTTTGACTTTGATAATAAACTATGAGGGGCAATCAAATGAAAACTACTCAGATGCCAAATAGTCCAGTCGAATAGTAAGAAAATAGGGCCAATAGAAGCAAAAGGTCTGCTAGAAGATTATATGTTTTCAAACTGTTTATGGCGATGCTAATAACGTGATTCATTAGTTTTCCAACAAAATATCTCGAGGCTAAACTTTGTAGGGCCAAAAAAAACGAAATTTACGGCCTTTTATCGTTATCTTTTGTTTATAACTCAAAAACTATGCAATTTTTGTGTGCCATATCCTTTTGACAAAAAGAAAGAGCATTATATTCTCTACAAATTTCATTACAGAAACTTTTTTCTAAACCCATTACTAAGTGAGCTGCAGCTTTCTGAAAATTACACTTTTTTCGAACTTCGCAGAAAGTGGGCTGTTTTTCGCCTCCTATCCCGAAAAAACTCTTTTTGTCACTTCTTGTGGAAACGAAGTGTATCAATTGATGAATGAATAGGTGCGGGGTTGCATTCAAGAGGAAAAAGCGGAAGGACAAGTAGGAAGGAAGGGAGGGCGCGGATACTAAAAGGAGTGCAGGTCAAAGAGGTACTGGTCACGTGACGTTCCCCAGCCCGTCCTATCCGGATGCAGGTGTTCGTCCCGCTCTCCACAAAGGCTCTGAGGGAGAACAGATTGGAACAAAAAGCGCTGAAAACGTTCGTCGAGCTTGCGACGCAAACTCCGGATTTGTTTCAAAATTAACTAATTTAAAATAAAATACAACCAAAAAATATTATTCTAGAAATTAACAGCAATAAATAAACGGTTATTCTTCTTCTTCTACGGCCCTCGGGCGCCAGATTTTTTTAGGGAGTTTACTCTCCACGGTCCATCCCTCCGGTCTCTGGGATGTTCCAGGTAGCTTCAGTGAAGACACGGATTACAGGCGTTCTATAATCTTGCAGGTTTCGGAGTTTTCCGGAGTGTTCTGGAATCTTGTCGGTTTCTTCAAAGTCCGGAGTCGGTAGGTTTACAAAAGTTTATGCAAATAAGCAAAGCGGTAAAACGGTGGGTCAGGAAAATTTACAATCGGATAAAATCCAAAAGCGGACGGAAACAATTCCAAGCAGGAGAAAAGCAATTCAGCAATTTAATTAAATAAACAAACGGTCAGAGTTTTTGTGCGATCGGTCCTTGAAAATACCGGGAGAACGGGACAGGTAATTCTGGTAAAGGCAAAAGAACGGACGGAAATAAATCAAAATAATAAATAAACCAGACTGCACGGCAATAAACACAATACAGCTAGTGAGAGGGACAGGACTAACGTGCGAGGCAGAAACACTAACACACGCTAGAGGAAGAGAGACAGGACTAACGTGCGAGGCAGAAACACTAACACACGCTAGAGGAAGAGAGACAGGACTAACTTTATGCGGCAATAAACACAATACAGCCAGTGAGGAAGACGGGACTGGTCTGGAGAAGGACGCACAAACTTACTTTCACGGCTACTGGTCACTGCTACTGGTTCACTACTGGTTTCACTATTGTTTCATTACTACTGGTTTTCACTACTGGACGCACTGGTATACGTATCGGCTGGAGCGCTGGTTTTCAAACTCACTCGGATAGCGAAGCGTAAATCTTTTATATAAGTCTTCTCGGACGGTTCACAAGAGAAAATAACAGCGTCCTCTATTGAAAGCGTGTTCTACTTTTGCCTACCCCTCCAGTTGTTCGGCACGGCGAACGGTCATTTATCTCAGAGCGGGGCTATCGTGCTCCGAGACGGTCGCCTCGCGTTACTCTTTTCCGTGGTTGACACCGGTTTCGGGGTCACTGCGCTTGACAAAACCCGGGTTTTTAAACGCTTCATTACAAGTTAGAGCGCACACTTCGTCACAAGTCGTAGTTTCAGCAGACATGATAAACGGAATCCCTCAGAACAAATTTCTGGCCAACGATAGAAACAAGAACCGCTTCATTTCGTTTCAAAATTGCAAAATTCAAGGTGTCCGGACAGAAGAAGACGCTGATGTCATGATTGCAACATCAACCATTTGGAGCACCTAAACTTCTGAAAGTGTAATTGTTGGAGAAGACCTCGGATTGACCTTCTCGTGATCATGATGGCCTTGGCATACAGATACAAAAATCTGTTTTGGGGTCGGTTCGCAGATCTGACGAGATCGTCAGAGATAAGCATTTCCATGTGCCAAAACCCAGCACCTGAATCCTTGCTGCATGTTGTTTCATGCAGCTGTGAAAAGAGGTGCAGCAAGGCATGTTCAGGCCAAAAATGATGTTCAGGCATGTTCAAAAATCAGGCCTGAAGTGCTCAGCAATTTGCAAAAACTGTAACGGGGTCAAAAATGTGCGAAAATGTATGACATTATTTCCTCAGAAGGAGAAAATGATGAAGATGTCTGGGATACCATCGACCAAACCAACAACGAAGATAACTTTGACGACCAGGTTGATGATGGCACAACACACTCAATGAAGATCAAGGCGGTTGAAGAACAAGCAAAATGCTCGTCTGCTAATCAAGCTGAGGTTGACGAACCAGGCCCATCAACCCGCAAGTATAATAACAATGTTACTGTACATAATTTTTACTTACATGCATGTAAATACTTGCTATTAATATTCTCCCTTTAAGTTCTAAATAAACAATGTCTTTTTTTTACAATGTTGCCGTTGCAATTAATCATTATTGACATCTTGCAATTACCTATAATATAAACAGGTTACATTAAAGAGAGTAAAATGAAGGAAAAATGGAGTCAAAAGTTGATTTTTCTGATTTGCCACAAAGTTGGAAAAAAGTGTCACTTTCAGTGAGCTGTGGCGCGCTTAGTAATGGGTTTAGAAAAAGTTGCACCAATGAAATTTATAGAGAATTTAATGATCTCTTTGTCATGGGGTACACAAAAATTGCATTGTTTTCGAGTTATAAGCAAAAAACTGAAAAAAGTCCGTAAATTTCGTGTTTTTTTGGCTCCACAAAATTTCGTCTCAAGATATTTTGTTGGATAACTATTAATTCCTGTTATTACCATCCCCGTAAACTGTTTAAAAACATAAAATTTTCTAGCACACCTTTAGCACCCATTCTCTTACTATTGGACTGGAGTAAAAAAGTATAATAGAATATTTATTACCTCAAAAGTAATCTCCAAAACTATTTATACATACTGATTGGAATAAAAACCGCAACGCCCAGTATTAATAAAGCAATTTAGTTGAAATTGTTATTAAAGCAATAGTTTAATGTAGATAAGAAATGATTACAACATGAAAAAGAAGTTATTTAATAATGAGTAGGCCCACTGCGATTATTTATACAGCCACCTACTCGGTGAGGTAAACTTTCTATCAGGTGGTCAATATCCTGTTGAGGTAGTTCATCCCAAGCTTCTTGAATACAGATCCGCAGTTCATTCAAATTGTCTGGGATATGAGGTAAATTACCCAG
>JAWQRJ010003937.1:0-11530 GCA_033557515.1 Diorygopyx duplodentatus
ACTTGTTCATAGAACTTGCCACGGAATTGGAAATAGGTGGAGGTGAGGCACGCGCCAACCATATTGGCTAGGTCAATAGGTTGGTTGTCAGCCTGTAGGATTTGTTGGATAATGGTGATTGAGTCAGTAATAGGGACTTTGGTGAACAGAGATTCAACGTCAAAACTGACGAGAAGATCATTGTCCTCCAGGATAAGGGAATCTAGGCGTTGGACAAAATGTTGGGAGTTAAGGATAAAGGAGTCAGTATTGCCAGTGTAAGGTTTTAGGATTTGGGAAAGGTATTTGGAGAGTTTGTAGGTAGGGCAATCTATGGTACTAACAATGGGTCTAAGTGGGATATCAGGTTTGTGGATTTTAAGCAGGCCATACAGTCTAGGAGATTTGGAATTGTGAGGAATTAAGGTTTTTTGGATATCAGATGGAATGGAGGATGATTTGATTACGCTTGTGATGGATTCCATCACAACGCTTGTGATGGAGAGTTGAGAGAACAGCCAAGTAAGGTGAATGATGTAGAAACGGAACGGAGAAGAGAACAAAAATAGATACACTAATCTTTTTTACCAGAAAATTGGCCAACAAAATCAAACATTTAAGAAAAAAATAAGTTGCATAAGAAATAGAGAAAGGGTAAAGTGATAGAAGACAAAGAATAGTATAAAAAAGTGTGGATGGATTGCTTAAAAGAATTATTAATGAACCTTGAGCAAAGTGGAGAGGGGGAGGAGAAATTACTAACAGAACCGACAAGTGAGCACAAGACGAGAGAAGAAGAAGAAGAAGAGTGACTACACACCTCCTCAGGGGGTGTATAGTCACTTTATACACGTATATTGTTACGGAACATTATTCCAACTAGTAAAACTAGCGTCGACCTCAAATAAACTAACACCCAGCCATTTCAATACTTGGTTTACGGATGTTTATTTAGCGAATACTGGACCTCAAAGTTCGATTACTTGATTCTTGGAGTGGACACTGTCCAATAGAACTTTAGCGCGCACTATTGCAGGAAAAAATGTGCAAATCTTGACAATACCAACAGGAATGGTACAACGTTTAACGTGTTTCAAGGTGTTTTTGGTTTTAGATTTTGGAAAAATTTTGTTAGAATTTTTTCCAATGAAATTCGAATTATGCATTATGGCATAAATTTACACCAAAGGAATGCTATCATTAAATTACAGCCATTAATTCACAGTCAATTCTCTGCGCAAGATTTTTCAAAAAAATCTATGATAACTATACCACGTTCTTATCTCAAAGAATTCTATAAACGTATCGAGTTTTATTAAAATTTGAATTTTTGGGTTTTCTGTGATCACTTATGAGTCCCTAACTCCATCACAGGGGCCTTTCAATGTGCTGTGGCTGAAAAACATCTATCTTGTGATAACACAATTTTGTGATGTTTTCTTCTTGGTTTGTATCCATCAAAGAATTTTGAAAATAATTGACAGCTTTTTAAAATTTTGTTTTTAGGAATTCGATGGGTTCCTTTTGGCAGGTTTCATCAGCAACAGTGTTATGTTACTAAATTAAGTGTCTGGAAAATCGAGCTCGCTCGGGGGTAAAAACAAAAAAAATAAAAGATTTCCTACCTCTAACCGAACTTGTGCGTCTGTTAGTTTTGGTAGCGCCATCGTGTGGTGACAGGTGAAACTAACAGACCGAGCTAGTTCCGTTCCACCAGCACATCATGGCTCCCTATGTCTGCAACCTAGCTGCAATAAGCAAAAACTAATTTTTATATCTTAAAACGATTTTTTGAAGGTAGAACACAAAAAAACCAAAATTAGTCAGCAAAAAAATTTGATACTATAGTATCAGCATTTTTTTATGATAAGTAACTAAGAAAACTAAGAAAACAAGTTAAGATGATAGGTAAATAATTACTTTTGTGTAGCAAGGAGCTTTACTATGAAAACTGGCGCAGCCAGTAGGATTGACTTTTGTACGCAAAGATTGGCACTGATTCAAATGTGATATAGAAAATAATCTGGATTAAAGTAATATTTGCCAAATTTCAAGAGAATATATTAATTGATTTACAAAATATTTTTCTAGATATTGCCAAAAAAACAAATGTTTTATTTTAAACCCTATACAAGGGTGTCTACCGAGGGCCGTCCATTAGACATATATGGGAAACGGATAAAGCTAGAAGCCTGAAAATTTGGATTTGAATATGGTAAAAATTGAAAGATAAAAATATTTTCAATAAGCTGGCGGTTCCGGTTATACCGGAAGTTGACAACAGCTTTGTTAATTTAAATGGAATGGACGCATGGAGACCTAATCTACTATCAATTTTCAACAACTTCAGGAACGCGTTTGCTGGGCCTAAACTTAATCGTTTTCGAGATATTGAATTTTTTTTACAAACATTATGCAACCTCAGCAAATCGAATTTTCATAATTAGACCTATGCGATAATGTTCATACTTCATTAACCATTAGTTGAGAGATCGAACTTTTCCGAAATATACCCGGCTGGTCGTTCTTACATACGTTCTTTACAAAATTGAATCTTGAAATAAGAAAACTTTAAATGACAAAAAGTGATTTTTTTGGCATCCTATTTTTTAATGGCACCTATCAATTATTTTTATCTTATCGAATGTAGAATTAAAAGTCTCGTTAAACGGTATTAAGTTTCCCTATACCTAAAATGTATCCTTTTCCGATTATTTAAGGTTTTTCGATCTCTTACTGCAAAAGCGATCCTTTGACAATACATTCATTTGTTATAAATCAGGTTGCCTAACAATTAGTTATCAATTTTGTGGTTTGTGTAACTTAGGTTGGTTGATTTCATATTTAGGGTGAAAAATCAATGCATGTATCATTTGGAAAACGAGTTATCAAGACATTTCACATATTTAGTTGCCATTTTAGAATACAGTAAGGACTTGTCAATGTTGTCAAGAACTAAACATTGGAAATATGTTGATAACTCGACTTCGAAATGATACCTGCATTAATTTTTCACTCTAAATATGAAATCAACCAGAGTTACACAAAAGTCAAAATTAACTATTTGGTAGGCAATCCAATTTACAACAAACGAATGTATTGTCAAAGAATTGCTTTTGCAGCAAGAGCTCGAAAAACTTTAAATATTCGAAAAAGGATACATTTTGGGTATAGGGAAATCTAATAACGTTTAACGAGTATTTTAATTTTACATTCGATAAGATAAGTGCCATTTAAAAAAAATCACTTTTTGTCATTTAAATTTTTTTTATTGCAAAATTCCATTTTGTAAAGAATGTGTGCAAGAATGTCCCACTGGGTGTATTTCTGAAAAGTTCAATGTCTCAACTAACGTTTCATGAAGTATGAACATTATTGCATACGTCTAATTATGAAAATTCGATTTTTCAAAATATTGCTGCGATTGCATAATTTTTGCAAAAAAAATTCAATATCTCAAAAACGATTAAGTTTAGGCCTGGCAAACATATTACGAAAGTTGTTGAAAATTGAATGTGGATTAAGAAAAAAAAAATTAAATTGGGGTCATTCCATTTAAATTAACAAAGCTGTCAACATCCTGTATAACCGGAAGTGCCAGCTTATTAAAAATATTTTTATCTTTTAGTTCCTTTCCTACCACATACAAATCCAAATTTTCGGACTTCTAGCTTTATCCGTTTCCCATATATTTCTAATGGATGGTCTACAGTAGACACCCCTGAGAAAATTAAATTTAAAATTTAAAGAAAACTTACAAAACCTATTGTGTTATCATAGTAACGGCCACACAAAACACAATAAAATCACACAACTCCCACACACATCTCTAGCTTAATTAGGAGAACTGCTATGGAAATTTGAAAATATGCAAGAAGATCGTTTTTGAGCGATTTTTGAAAGTTTTACACAGCCAAATTTTGGAAACGGAATGAAATATTTAAACAAAATTTTGTATTTTTCTCAGTCTACATATACACTCTCCATTTACCAGATTTTATTGAAATCTGTGATGTTGAGATATTTTTTTTACAAAAAGTGTGTTTATTTCACACGGAATGATCCTTATGTAGATAAGGATCTAAAGGGACCTATAAGGAGCTAAAACTTTTTTCTTGTTTTGATTTATAGCTGTGAAACTGTGTGTTTTTTTGCAATTAATTCTTTCATTATCTTGTAATAAATTTTTTGTTTGTTTTTGGTTGTACTTTAACTTCTTCGTTGGCTAATGATTTTATTTTATAGTCATCTCCGGCAACTTGTTTTAGCAAGTTTATCAATGACTTGATATTGGCAACACCAGCGATGAATATTGGTGGTATTTTAGGTTTCAGCTTATCGATGCTCTCTTCTGGTTCATTTGTAGAATGTTATATATGTTGTTTAATTCAAATGTATTTCTTAGCCCATAGTCTTGTATTTTTGTTTGTTGGGCCTTTTGCCAGGACTTGCTTCTATTTCTTTTTTTGTTATAGTAGACTGTTTTCCATTGTCCGGAGGGGTTTGTTTCATTTTGTAAACGTATGATATTATTGCGCTAAAATCAAATATTTTCCATAATACAGAATAATCAAATCATTTATAAACAACCTGTGTAAACTATTTATAAAATGCATACTCAGTCTGCAAAACCTTACTTTGTATTTATTCTACAAATAATATTTTAGCTGACAACGGATTTAATCCAAAATGGAATGAAATTTGTGAATTTGACATACTAAATCCCGATTATGCATTACTGAGGTTTGTCGTACAAGACGAAGACATGTTTGGTGAACCGAATTTCATAGGACAAGCGACGTATCCAGTATGTGCAATAAGTTTTCGTTACAACAATTTTTTTTATATTAATATTTTTTCAGATTAAATGTATTAGGACTGGATACAGAAGTGTTTGGCTTAAAAATTCTTTTAGTGAAGATCTAGAATTGGCTTCCCTTTTTATCCATGTTAGTATTACGAACAGAAATGTAAGTTGGCATATAATAATTTTGACATTTTAAAAACGATCGTGTGTTTTTAATACTTTCCACTTTTTTTTTATGTTATAGCGTGCAATAGCAAGACATTGACAATAAATCTTAGTCAGGAATAACCTTGAAATATCTTCCAAAAGTGAAAGCGCTGAATTTTTCTTGAAACAAAAAAATAGATTTCTAATCACATATCTGTGCATTTAACGACATATCTCAAGCTTAGATATCAAAATGTGAACTTTATCAATCAAACAAGAGAGGATATTTTGTAGATTTTTAACTTACCTGCGCGAAAAATATATGTATATTTTACTGAACATGTGTTGACATCTAAAGAATTTCTAAGAGTTTAACTGCCTGTAATATATGTTGAGACTTGGAACTGTTTAAACGTTGTTAAAGGACTTAAATGGATTTATAAGCCTAGAATTACTTAAACGTAATCAGAGCGTATTGAGGCAGTTGAATGAAATAAATATGTATGTTATAAAATCATAATTCAGTTTTATTTATAATTCCCCATTCCAAATCAAAACTTATAATTTGGTACATAAAGTATGCAATTATTTATTTGCTGCTTTTCCTCTGTTTGCTATGATTTTCATTTGTGTGTTTCATGTATTATTTCCATGCAATAATAGTTGTTCTTCTTCAAATACAGGAATTTGAGCTCTTTTTATTATTTTATGACTTGACACACAAAGCAATTAAACTAATGTTTCAAAACTGTGTTTAGGAGATAATTGATAAGAAAACACACAGAACAAATGATAGGAAGAACAGACAAGAATAGAACTGATCAAACTTGAATAAGTGACGCAAATTAAAAAAATGATGGAAGAAGGTTGGCAGTTTACATTGCAAATTTAATCATCACATTTTTTTGCTCGCTTTCCGCAGCCCTTAGTCATAATAACTATTTATGGAAAGAAACTTTCTAGAGAACTCCAACTTCAAAGGGGAAAGAGTTATGTGTGTAAAATAACAGATGTTCAACATTACACAATATAATTTAACAGTTGCAGGTGGGTAGATAAGAAATTGCTATATAAGCTATATAATAAATAAAACAAAACTGTACTGTGCTCGTTTTATTTACAATCTTTCAGTAATATATTTAATCATCATCATCTTCCTCTCCACCTTTTTGCAGTCCTAACATAATACTTAAATCTGCCGGTGTTCTAAAGTAATTTTCGAGCAATATCATCCTGCCCTTATTTTCCACTTCGTACAAACTGTCTCTCCACGGTAAAATTCCCGATTCTTCAAGTTTCGTAATTTCCTTAGTTTTGTAAACCATTCTTCTCGTCGTGGCCGGAAGGCTGGCGTAAAAAATAACAATGTAATCCTTTTGTTTCGGATAATTATAAATCCGCAATGGCATTTTCGATATGAGCACTTGAAGTAAAACGCAAGCAAAGACAAACATGCCGAAATAAATGTAGATCTCATTTTCCACGTAACCCGGTTTTTGCCGCCACGAATCCAGATTCAATCCTACATCGTCGAAGTCTTGTTTCGTAACGATGGTTATGGTGACGATACCGGCAAAAACTGTTGAAAATACTTGGGCGTAAAGTAAGTATTTATCCATTTTGTTACGATAGATAAGTTCATATTGGTCCGGTACGTTGTCTTTTATTTTTAGTCTTTCTGCAGTTTCTTTACGCAAGAATTTAGAAGATATATTTCTACGTAGTCCAAAGGATGCACTGTTGTATACGCTTTTAAATTGTCGCTTTGATATAGAACTGATCGAGGTGTAAGTTCTAGAGAATGTTATAATTGGCACTTTGGCTTTAAATATTGTTGTTAATCTTGACAAAAGTGTCATTTTATTTGCAAATTTTTATAGGTTATGAAACTATAACCTTAAAATGTGACGTTTAAAAAATAATTACTAAATAGAAATCCAAAGAATATTTAATTGCCGATAGCATTTACTGTTGATTTATTGTTTAAAAATACATCGGCACTTATTATAGAAACATTTATTTATTTACGAAATTCCATTAAAAACATTTTTTTTGACGTTTCTTTTAGGGAATTTTACGTTATACTGTTGTTTGCAACCATATGGCAATCATATATTTAAAACCAGAAACGGTTGACCGTTTAAAATTTAAATGGCTACGAAAAGTGCAACATCAACTCGGGTTCCTCTTCAAAATATGTCGAAATTTCCACAAAAAAGGCACCAATCTAATAACCTAAACACGAATCAGGATAAAGAGAACGAATCACGAAGCACGGTTAAGAAAATCGTTCAAAAGGATGCCCCAAACGATAACAAAAACAGGTTATCGGAAAAAAACAATATTCCTCATGAAGAGGCAACGAAAAATCAGGTAGATGACCAAAAGGAAAATGGAAAAGAGAATTCCGGTGAACCTCGTAAAATTACTTCTGGTGGTTCTCAAGATCAACGGGCTTCAAAATCGTGGAAGCTGGAAGACTTCGAGATTGGGAGGGCGTTGGGAAAAGGAAAATTCGGAAACGTTTATCTAGCCAGAGAGAAGCAGTCGAAATTCGTTGTTGCTCTGAAAGTATTGTTTAAGGACGCTATATTGCAAACGAACACCGTTCACCAAGTGCGGAGAGAAGTTGAGATACAAACGCATCTGCGGCATCCCAATGTTTTGCGAATGTACGGGTACTTTTACGATGAAGCTAGAATTTATTTAATTTTGGAGTATGCCAGTAATGGTAAGATACAATTTTACAGTTTTTCCTTTGTTATAGAAAATTTAGGTTATTGTTGAAAGGGGTTTAATAATATCAAAATGTTTTTTAGTGGTGTTGCATAGCCTAAAACCAAATATGTATGCATACAAAAAATTAGTTCAGATGGGTACCAGTAAACAATTTAATGTTTATTTTGGACTTCAGGGGTGTCCCACATAAGATTACCATCCTCAATAGCTCCAAAATTATAAAGAGATATTTTTATTTTGTAAACAGCAGCTTATCGCTTTTATTAATGGTTCCATTTGTGTACAGTGCTTTCGAAAAGATATGCATAAATTCGATAAAATTGTTACAAAATTTGGTTTCAATTCGCAGAGACATGCCAACAGGTTCTATTTAAAAGCCACTTTTTGCGATAGTTTTTGAATTCAATCAATATATACGTCAATCAATATATACTTTTAACGGCAACCCCATTTTTTTTATTAGAGATTTTGAAAGAACTATTACAGGCATGCGAAATCCAAGGTAGGTTGCATAAGAATTTTTTTAACAAAAACTGCAACGAAAGTTATTAAATTAAACATAACAAAATGCACTAGTTATATCAAATGAGCCAGTTTGTGGTTTTTCAAATGTTTGTGACGATTGTTACGAAAGTGGCTCAAATACTATTGCAAAAAGTGGCATTTGAATAGAATGTGTTTGCATCTGTGGATATTAAAACAAACTTTTGTAACAATTTTATCGAATTTATGTATTGCTTTTCGAAAGCACTGTGTATCATTGAGAAGGAAAATTTCCTTCTGAAAGGCATTGGAACTATCTCCAATCGGCTAATTACCGAATTATGAACATGTATTCTATAAAAAAAATAAATTGAAAGCGGTTTTTGAGACTGTTCTGAGCAGCTTTTTATCAAGCAAGCGGCGACAATAAGTGACTTTTACCAAATACTGTCAATTGATAGTATGGGAAGTATTGAAAAACAGCTGTTTTTTTGAGCAACACGATTTGTAAAGTCATCCAGCAGTGCAAGATGATAATTTGTCATCAAATACAAATTCCAATTTTATTGTGAAGACTTGACATCTAAACCGTTTATAAATTCTGTAAGGATACAACAAATTTAACTTGTGTTATACACATACACACATAGGTTGTCTATCGTAGACCGTCCATTAGAAACATATGGGGAACGGATAAAGCTAGAAGTCTGAAAATTTGGATTTGAATATGGTTGGAAGGAAACTAAAAGATAAAAATATTTTCAATAAGCTGACGGTTCCGATTATACCAGAAGTTGACAACAGCTTTGTTAATTTAAATGGAATGAATTAATTGTTTTCGAGATATTGAATTTTTTCGCATAAATTATGCATACGCAGTAACATTTTAAAATATCGAATTTTCATAATTATGCTTATGCCATAATGTTCATACTTTATTAACCATTAGTTGAGATGTCCTACTTTTCAGAAATACACCCGAAAAAACACAAAAAGTGTTTTTTTTTTGTAAATGACCAAATATTTTTATCTCATCGAACGCAGAATTAAAATCCTCGTTAAGAGATATTAGGTTTTCCTATACCTAAAATGTATCCTTTTCCGATTGTTCAAGGTTTTTCGAGCTCTTGCTGCAAAAGCACTCCTTTGACAATACATTTGTTTGTTGTAAATTGGGTTGCCTACCAATTAGTTATCAACTTTGACATTTATGTAGCTTAGGTTGGTTGATTTCATATTTACTACAAAATTAATGCAGGTATCATTAGGAAATCGTGTTATCAAGATATTTCATATGTTTGATTCTTGACAACGTTGACAAGTCCTTACTGTGTTCTAAAATTTTGAAACATTTGCAACATTTTGAAAAATCGTATTTTCGTAATTAGACTCCACTGATAGTTACATTTCGAATTTGAATCAAAAGCTTCATCAAAAGCTCCTCGAACATGATTTTTCAATTCTTCTTGGGTGTTCACCGGGGTAATCTATGTCTTAGATTATAATGATAAGCTATAATAAAAATAAGCTAACATCGTAAGTACATTATTTTGTAAAGAATGTACGTAAGATTGTCTCGCTGGGTGTATTTCTAAATAGTTCAATGTCTCAATTAATGGTTAATGAAGTATGAACATGTCCTGCATGTTCTACCTATTATTTGTTGGCATTTACTATGAATAATAAATAAATTCATAATATCAACATTGGAGTAATTATTAGTTGACATTTTAGAACACAGTAAGGACTTGTCAACGTTGTCAAGAACTAAACATGTGAAATAACTTGATAACTCGATTTCCAAATGATACCTGCATTAATTTTTCACCCTAAATACGAAATCAACCAACCTAAGTTACATAAACGTCAAAATTGATAACTAATTTGTAGACAACCCAATTTACAACAAATGAATGTATTGTCAAAGGATCGCTTTTGCAGCAAGAGCTCGAAAAAGCTTAAATAATCGGAAAACGATACATTTTAGGTATAGGGAAACCCAAAACTGTTTAACGAGGATTTTAAATCTACATTCGATAAGATAAAAATATTTTGTAGGTGCCATTTAAAAAAAACACCTTTTGTCATTTAAAGTTTTCTTACTTCAAAATTCAATTTTGTAAAGAATGTAAAGAAAAGTGCGATGTCTCAATAAATGGTTAATGACGTATGAACATTATCGCATAAGTCTAATTATGAAAATTCGATTTTTGAAGATGTTGCTGTGGTTGCATAATTTTTGCGAAAAAATTCAATATCTTGAAAACGATGTTTTTCGCGGGAAAACGTATTATGAAAGTTGTTGAAATTGAATGTAGATTCAGAAAAAAAATTAAAATTGGGGTCATTCCATTTAAATTAACAAAGGTGTTGTCAACTTCCGGTGTAACCGGAACCACCAGCTTATTGAGAATATTTTTATCTTTTAATCCCCTTCCTACTACCGTTTTCAACTCAAAATTTTCAGACTTCTAGCTTTATCCATTGCCCATATATTTCTAATGGACGGTCTACGGTAGACACAACATATGAAAATACTTCAAGAACTGAAACCGTGCAACCTTTATTTGAAACTTTTTGCCTAAAATTATTAGAAATAGGTGACGTGTTGATCAATTCTTTCTCTTTGTACCCTTAGGTTAAGAGAAAGTAAACAGTATTTTTGACTACTTGTTCCAAATTTATGATAAAAATTCCAATAGATCGAACTTCGAAAGCAATCTTTTTAATTGTTGAAAAAATATGAATTTTTGTATAAACTAAGAAAACAATATTTTGTACTATAATATAATATAAAGAATATCCAAATTCTTATTTAGAACTTCTAAATAATAAATAAATACTTTTGGAAAAAAAGATTTTACGTTCATTATGTACGTATTTGTTAGGGTATTTTGGTGGGTGATTGGCAACATTTATATTTGCGATTTAACTATTTGAATGTTAAAAAATATATAAATCATACAACAACTATGTTTTATTCAACTTTAATGCAATATTAATGCGATGGTTGGGCTTGTTTTTGAGTGCAAATTTTCTCAAACCGTGGTGTCATTAAAGATATCGCTGTTCTTAGTTCATTTTCAATGACTAAACGGGACCGATACTTTGTCATTAACACGGCTACAGCAGAAAACGCAGTTTTGCATAAGTAAGATGTTACAAATGTTCTAAAACTTTGTTAATGTAGGAAAATCTTTCTTTACTCGTAACCAAAACGTAACAATATTATTTTCTTGTTCAAACATCTGCTTTAATATGTTGTCACAAGATAAGTCGATTATCATTTCTTGTTTTGATGGCGAAAGCCCAAAAGCTTCATACTTCTCAATTACAAATGGATTTCATCCATTCATATTTCGACATGTCAATATC
>JAWQRJ010003938.1:0-11530 GCA_033557515.1 Diorygopyx duplodentatus
CGTATGTCCCGCCGGGTGTATTTCTGAAAAGTTCAATGTCTCAACTAATGGTTAATGAAGTATGAACATTATTGCATAAGTCTAGTTATCAAAATTCGATTTTTCAAAATGTTGCTGCATAATTTTTGCGAAAAATTCAGTATCCAGAAAACAATTATGTTTAGGCCTGGCAAACGTATTATGAAAGTTGTTGAAAATTAAATATAGATTAAGAAAAAAAATTAAAATTGGGGTCATTCCATTTAAATGAACAAAGCTGTTGTCAACTTCCAGTATAACCGAAACCGCCAACTTATTGAACATATTTTTACCTTTTAGTTCCCTTCCTACAATATTTAAATTCAAATTTTCGGACTACTAGCTTTATTCGTTCCCCATATATTTCTAATGGCAGTCTACGGTAGACACCCTGTATTAAGAAACTATCCAGAAAATAAAAACGCTAGTTGTAAATTTAATTATATTGCATGTTTAATGAAGAAGTTTTGACCGAAGAATATTTGATATGTTCGAAGGAGCTGGAAGCAACAAATAACAATCCAGTTACAAGATTTGTAAATGAGACACAAATTTTTATCTTCCCGAGGCTGTGCCTTGTGACAAAATTTTATTAATGCTTTCCGATGCTGCACCACATATGGTTAAAACTGCATCGAATCTTAAAGTTTTTTATGCAAATTTAATTCATTGCACGTGTTTAACACAGGGACTTAATCGGGTTGCTGGAATTATACGGCTTCAATTTCCTCTTGTTAGTGAATTAATAAAAAATGGCAAACAGATTTTCATTCAAGTCCCTTTGAGAGTGCAACTCTTCAGAGAAAGGTTGCCTAACATTCCATTATCACCTAAGCCAGTGTTAACTCGGTGGGCAACATGGTTAAATGCTGTTTTATAAAGTCAATTTTGTAAAGAAAATATGTACTACGCTTAACACTTCGAAGATTTTAAAAACCTTGTGTCCGAGCTTTCAGATACTGCTAGGAAATCGATAAGATACCATTGCCAGGGTGGTTTAGAAAAAGCAGAATTGAAAAATAATCTCCCTTTTATTAAATGTAATTTTAATCTTGTAAGTGAAGCCATAAAATCCTTAGAAAAACAGGAAATGCCATTGGTTGAGCCGGTTAAAAAAAATTAATGATTTCAAAAGTACCACAGACGGTGTGAAATTTTAAATAAAATATTTTCGATCTTAAATGGAGAGATTTAAATGGAGACGATTTAAATATGGGACAAGCTGTGGTAGCAACATTTAAATATGCAGCTATAACCAGTGTTGATGTCGAAAGAAGTTTTTCAAATTATCAATACTTTATTACAATTATTTTAAGTGATCGACGACAGAACATTTTAATGAGCATTTAATATATTCGTGTTTCAAACAGAAATAATTTTTTTTTATTAAAAACTGTTAATAAAAAGTTTAAAGTTTTTGGTTTTAAAAATACGTGTTTCGATTATTAAATATTATTTTGTATCTATGAATTAAATGTTTTAAAAGTTAATGCTTTTTCTTTTCGAAAATCGATATGCTTTTTAAGTGCTTTGTCCACTATTTTTAATGCTTTTTAATCTGGACTCTAATTATAATCATTATTCTCATTTGTGAAATCGCATTATTAATTAGATTATTATAATATTATTCGATTATAGCGTGTTATCATACTTAATTATTGAGTTATTGATTACTGAGTTTGCTTCGACAAAATTAATAGCACTTCTATCAAGACTGCACAAGAATTTGAAGAAACTGTGGATTAGATAATTTAAAATTTGTTTTCTATACCAATCTGGTACGGATAATACACTATATTACACTGGTTAGGTAATTTTTTAATTTTGCTGAAAATATTTTAAGTTCTTTAAACAACGTAATCATGCTTATTGAAAGCACAACACAAGTCTGCAATGTTATTAAAACATAGTCAAATTCCGCGTTAGGTTTGTATATTGTAATCAAAAGAAATTTATTATTTAAGTAACTACTAATACTGCTACCAGCACTTCGAACATGGCTATTACTAAAATTTTTGTGTTTGCGATATTGTTTTTCAGGTTGAATGACGCAGTAGATGTCGCTAATGAATCATTTCTGGTCATCAGAATTCCCTCCTTATTTCTATCCGACCTTTCGTACAGAACTCCCATGAAGTCACCATTCGATCCCAGATACCTATTCTCTATTGTATTTGTGAGTTTGTCAATTTTCGATGCCATAACTTCAACATTTCGAACTACAGTAGATTTTATAGCATACATACATTCTAATAAGGCATCCATCTTATCGGCTTCCTCGGTTGTTTCCGATTCAGACTCTACAATCACGTCATTTTTTTCGTTCACACTTGTCTAACGCGAACGCAACTGTTTGATTTCCTTATTCTTTTCACCGCAGTGACAACAATTTTTCGTCCGGTCAACGCAACAGAAGACATTGCCATCCACATGTACGTAAGCTCCACGAATTTTCAGTGTACAGCTGGGATGGTCATATTTTTTTGCAAGAGCAGCGCAATTTATCGCAACATTTACGGGGACGGAACATCCTGTGCAGATTATAGCCGTTTGTTTAGTTTTTGGTACCACACTTGTGTGTACAAAGAAGGCAGAAAGGAGTTAGTACTTAGTAGTTGGGTCACTCAATCACCTAAGGGCCTATTTGGGCCTTATACATAGCCGGAAGTCTACGGATGTAGAAGAAATGTTTATTTAAAATACAAAAGGTATGCTTACTTACAGCACTATATACATCAAACTCCTAATATAAAATTAAACAGCCCCAAAACCCGTGGTTTGTTTAAGATGAGATGTGCATCAAAATACTCACCAAAAGCAACAGGTTAAGACAATACCAATCGCAACTTTGTACGATAAAAATATTCTTCGAGAAAAATTTATATTCACAACACGAAAACAGGTCTTCACTCGACGCAGACATCGCCACCATTATTCCAGGAGTTTATCTATACACCCTGTATATTGTTATGTTTATTGTAATTTAGTGGTGTCTCGATAAACTGGATTAATAGTATTTATATTTAAAAAAACTACAGCAATACAACATTTATATACATTAGTAGAAATTCTTACCTTAATTTTTTTCCTGTGTTGCATAAACAATTTTTTTTAAAAATATTTATCGGAACTGTCCATAATCATAAGTTGATTATTAGAAAAAAATACAAATACGCAAAAGATTTCCATTGTAATTTAATTGTAATTTCAAGATTATTCAGCAACTAAGCTGGTTATCTGAACACCATAGAGCTTTGTTGTTGTTTTTTATTTCTTTCTTCGTTGTAAGGTTTCCGCTGATCTTGTTTATCTATGTAATAAGTTACTTGTTACATATTAGTTGTTGGAATAAATAAACTAATAACAAAATCATTGGAGCCAATTTCAGAAGATAATCTTACAGGCAGAAATGTCGATTTTTGTTCAAATTTGAATTCTCCAATCAGATTACTTAACAGCGTTAACGTTAGCTTGACACGAAATTAACAATGCTGTATACAATTGAGTCTTAATTTAATACGAAATAACTCACAAGTGATTCTGCCATAATTTGAAAATGTCAGTAAAGAAAATGTATGGATGTTATCATTACTAATTATGCCAAATACGTTACTAATATGTTACTTATATTTAAAAATTCAATCTAAAATGCCAGTAATGATTCCTAAACGATCTTAACACGCTGACTGCTGTTAGTCGCTGCGTTGACTCTATACAGGGTGATAATTTGAAATTTATCAGTCCAAATAACTCGAAAACTAGCAAAGGTATAAAAACACGTCTTGAGGATTTTATATGTTAATAAGGGGGACCTTGAATCGCAGTATAATTGTCACAATGTGAGTTACCCCTGTGTACTTCCTTCAGGAACACTAAAATCGTAAGTGGCACTACTATTAAAAATCGACCAATTCGTTTTCGAATAACATGGGTTTGATTCTTACTATTTAAATCTGCAAATAAACTAACTATTTTAATATCATTTTTTAAGTATTTCAATTTTATTTAATCAATTGTTCAAAACGCTGCCCATTGTATTGTAAACAGTATAATACAAACGGTTTTCAAATACTATTGTAACATTTTCAAATGTTTCCCTTCTTATTGCTCTACATTTTCTTGTATTCTGTGTTCTGTGAGCATTACTGTCCATTATGTTGTAAACAGTAATACAAACGGTTTTCAAATACCATTCTAACATTTTCAAACGTTTTCCTTCTTATTGCTCTACATTTTCTTGTATTCTGTGTTTTGTGAACATACTGACTTCAGTGGATAAATCAGGAGATCGCACAGGTCTTTTTATCGGATCCCTTCTTCCAATATAGTGCCCAAGAAACTTTTCATTTAAGAATTGACGGACTGCTAGGATATAGTGTGGTGGAGCCCCACCTTGTTGGAAGTGAATAAAGTTTTCATTTAAATTCATATTTCCGTCAATATCTTCTTGAGTATCCAATTCTTGAATAATAAGATGCTGAACTATGGTATCCAACATCTCTAAGTAAGTGTTTCCATTTAGGTTTTCATCAATAAATAATGATTCGATAACACTATCATCTAATATGTCCGCCCAAATATAATTTTTTTGGCGGACTAATACCCAACGGCCTCAGGGTGACCTTCTTCAAAAATGTGCGGATTTTCGTCACTTCATTACCGACAATTAACTTTATTAACTATGCTGTTGAGATAAAATGTACACTCGTCACTGAAACAAATATGTGTTTAATAATTGTAGTTTGAATTCTCTTCGTCTATCTGAGTCATTTTTACTGCTTTTTAATATTTTCCTCAGGGTGTGTGATTTTAAAAGTACTTGCTGTTTTCGATGCACTGAAACTGCCCTCAGTTTCAGAAAATAATGCCAACCCTTTTAATGAGCGTGTAAACCGTCGTCGTATGATGAATTGAATAAAGAACATAGGTTTGAAAAAGTCTAGTGTTAACATACGTTTCGCAAACTCAGTTTTTAGACCAATACTGAAACAAAATGTTTCTACACCCACTATTTCTTCAAGAAAGCACGGTTGTAACTGGGAATTTAATTATAATAATAAAATTCTAACCTCCATTCCGTGAAACATAAAACTAGGGTATATAGGGGTTGTAAATTTCGGCATATGCTAGCATCTTAATGGATTAGACCCACTAATGGTTCCCTTTATTTTTCCTTTTTTCTTTTGCGGTCTACCCCAACTAAGAGCTACTATTATTTTACTTTTTTTCGTAGTCGTTCCGCCTTGTTTCTTAGCCCCATTTCTCATCCTATCTTCTATCCATTGTTTATCTATAATCTGATTATCGTAAAAGTAGGTGTGGCAGTTTTTTTCTTTTTTGAAGTTCGATAGAGATTTTTATTACGACCAGATTATGATTAAAATTCTTCTCCAATTCTTCCTTATCAATAATAATAACAATATTAATGATCTGTATATAGAAAATATTTTGGTGTTATGCTTTTCTTGTTATTTGGAATCATCAACTTTATAATCGAAGGATGTTGCATCAACTTATTGAGATTAGACACAAGTATTATTCGAAATGGGCCCATAAGGATCTTAGTGATCCTCTAGACAACAATTTCGATTTGGCTAAGAGACTCTCATAAATCCTGGCCACCTAAATCATACGGAAGACGTTTACTCTAACCGTTTGCTCCGGGGGGTACAATATCTGGGAGTGATTCAGATGTAAGATGGTCGACCCCTCGTAATATCTGCCCTCTCGATGAAGAGGGGGCCTACCCCTAAGAGGAGATAAGACGTTTCTGCGGATCAAATACCCCGCACACTTCAGCTGGAAAAGCCTTATCGATCGATCCGAAACAACATGGCCGACCACCAAAGTTCCTGGAGGAGGAGGATGATGGTCCTTTTGTGAATTATTTCCTGAATGGTTTGCAATTATGAGATGACCAGTAACGAACAGAACATTATTAATATGTTCTGTTTCTTACTGGAGATTAGCAGAAATTATTACTCTGTATCCTTGCAACCGTACTCCGTTTTTTCTGATGAGAAATTCGATTATGATCTTATGATTTATCGGAATAAAATCACATTACTGGTCGTATAACAGTAAATATACCATATTTTACGGTAGGTACATCATTAAGGCGTGCAATAACAACAGAATCGATAAAGTTCGGTTGATTAATTATCTAAATTTTGGCCGTTACAGCGGCGGTAAGTTCTCGTCTTCGCCAATAGATAGCATCGAGGGCAGTTTGGCAGGATTCACAGCGTCCACTGCCGAAATAAGAAAACGATGATTTACCGACGGGGTTTCGGTTCTATAATGCGGATATGTCCTCCACGGATGATATACGATATAGGCCAGTCTTCGAAACCTATCGCTTTCAAGTTTCCGAAACGATCTGGCAGTCTGGCTCCCGGTCTCAGGATAACGATATTATCTTTTCTTTTTTTATGCGCTGCCTTTTTTCCCCGAAGTGATTTATCGAGTTGTTTTCGCCAGTTTCTGCTAAAAAAATACTTTATGGCCGACATTTGAATATCGTTCGCATAATAACTTTTGCTTATTCAAGGAGCTGGATGGCATGAGAGACATCAGAATTGCTTTTTCAATATTTTTTTTCTTACAAAGTACGCCGTCGTACTCGACTGCTTCATTCTTACTATTAAAGGTTTGAAACAATAAAAATTGAAAAGTTTTTTGCTTGTTCCTAATTCTTCTTACCACTTTGGTTAGGTAATGCACCAATAAATGGTATATTGTGGGGGCAATAAATACATTTCATTGTTATTGACGTTTTGTATCTCAGTTGTTTATATCTCAATGTTATTTACGAAACGTATAAAAAAAGTACACTGTTAAACTGGTTACCATTTTCGAGAATTTGAAGTTGTGGAACATATATGATTGATAAATTAGTTCTCTTCGTAAGATTTTGAGAAAGGGAAACTGGCGCAGTCAGTACGATTGTCAGTCATCAAAGCAAAAGTTTTGAGTGAATTTTAACTCTTTAGTAAGATGTGTTCTGAAACAAACCTAAATGTTCCATTAGTAGCCCAAACACTATTTTTATGTGAATATGGATTTTTTAGTTTATTTTTTCTGTTAATCATTTCGTGAAAATGTGTATTATGTTCCTCTATTTTGTGAAACTTTCTAGAGTTGGAGTTTTATAAACAATTAAATATAGTTGTGCGCAGTTAAATTATACACCTAGTAAAATACTGTAAACATAAAGAAATATCTAACTTTTAATAGAGTAACCTGTATGTGCAGAAGAAGGGAACTCTCTGTATTGATTTCAGCGCTAATGTCATCTGAAACTAACAGATGGCGTTAAGTGTCCACAACTCAGCAAATACAGAATATGGTTTAAAAGTTCTGCGTTGTTTATGAAGATTCTTTGTTTTCCATTCTATGAATTAACTGTGCATATTCCTGTTTGCATTTCATTTAAAAGAGAAAAATAAGTTTTCTTAATATTATGCATAACTTTATTTATGTGTTCACTTTTATTTCATAATTCGAACAGGACATCCTCATGGATAAAACATTTGGAGCTTTTTGAGAACGTGCTTTCTACATAGAAGGTAGCTGCAATTCTGTAACGAGTTCATGTAAAGCATCTAGGCGTTAGTGATCTAAACTTTGGTTATCAAAGGACTTCGCCAACAACCAGCGCACTTCCTCTAATTTACGTTAACACCACAACGCTATAAAGCGCGCATGTTAGAATTTAATCGAGTTTCCAGTTCTAATATTTGTTGTCCGTCTTGTCCCTTGCGACCTATTCGTCCGCATGCAACCACTGCGAGCCAGAGACGGCCCTGTTTCAGCGCAGTTAAGATGTTCTTCTTGCACTGAGAGTATTGATTTTCTGCTTTGAAGGGGCTCCGAATATAATATTCATGGTGTCTAACCATTGGCTTCGAACAGCTGTTAAATATTCCTGAAGTTAAGGGTTTCGGCATGGTTTGCCAATATTATTTTTCTATTTAGCGTAGCTTGGGAAATCAGTTAATCTCATAGTTTTGAATTTACTCTGTATACAAAAAGAGAAATTTAAATCATTACAAGTACATTTTGAGCTTGAGAAGATGCTGAAACTTTTATTTTGACAACATCATTGTTTTGAATTCACTCATTTTGAGCTTAAGCAGATGCTAAAAACTATTGATAAGAATAAGTTTAAAAAGAGTTCGATATTGAGAATATTATAGTGTAGTGTTGAATTCACTTATATGTGTATGAAAAGAGAAATTTAGGTTTCTAAGTTTTTAAAAATACATCTAAAGCTTGGAATGATGCTGAAACTTCTTTGTTAAAAAACCGTCCTACTTTGGCAATATCATAGTTTTGAATTCAGTTTATAATTAACATTTTGAAGTTCAGACACTTTTTTTGGAAAAAATTTTTTTTGGTAATTTTCATTACATATCTCTTTCGTTGATAGTTCTTTTTGGCAGGCAGTAATATCACTAGTAATTTAGCAGTAGTCAAGATTTCGGAAGGGATTACGTAATTAGTGGAACTCTTTCGAAGTGCTGAAATAGTAAAAAGAAATAAATGTATAAACGTGTTTAACGATAAAAATTTGAATACAATCAAATTCAAATAATTTTAGTTTTGATTATTTTTGTTGGTATTTTTCGTTGATGTGTTATTTTTCTTGTATTTAATTCGAACCTTTGTGATAAAAATGCAAAAAGACTAGATGTTAAAAGGAACTATAAAAAGGATATATTAATTATTTAGGATTAGTTAAACAATGTTATTATTATTAGTAATGTTTGTTATTAATAATAGTGTTATGGAAATAGAGTAATGCATCTAATTCTTATAAACGATCAGAAAGAATCGACCATTTTTAGTTTAAAACGTTATCCCCTGAACAATAATCTGAACAAGATATTTTCTGAAAATTAGAGAAATATCAGAGAATTTTGCAAAAAATTGTGTTTTTCAGTTGGATTAACTAAAATCGATTCTTTATAGTTTCTTAAACGGTATAAATACTTAACAAATATAAAACATTTAATCTTACATCTAATGTTTCTCAAATACTTACACATACAGGCAATAAAAGCTGATATTAGTTTTTGTGGAAGAGTATTTAACTCCTTCTATATTTTGCAGTAAACTATAGATTTGAAGTTGATTTGAAATTCTTCATATACACTGTGAATGGTGAAGTTAATGGTGAGTTATCCGAAAATTGTCTGTTCATGGGGTACTACTGTACCCCATGAACAGAATGGGGGTAAATAGATTCCAAAAATCCTGTACCATTTTTTCCTTAGTCACATAGCTTCTGATAAAAATAGTGTTGGAATGAATGAAAAGATTGTTTGGAACCACACTGGGCAGATGTGCAGAATGTTTTTCTGGGTGAAGATTACCTCGCATGGACAGAAATATGGCAATAAAAGTCTAAATAAATCCACGGTTGTTTAAATTTGGTTCCATCAGATTTAATGTTGTTTTTCTTCTGAATATACGTAACTAAAAGAAAACTGGTAAAGGACTTCGAATCCGTTTATCCTCCCAATACATCGCCAAAACTTTGTCGGTTGTCTTACAATGCACCTTCTTTATATTCGGGAACAAATTAGTGTAATATTTTGTTTTAACCAAAGCAATACATAATTAACATTTTGAAAGAAGATTTAAATGAAGCCTTTTGAATGGGAGTTTGTTTTTATAAGGTTATAATAAGCTCTTAGTTAGTCATTTTGAGCTATAACTAGCTATTTTTAATTGGCTAAGCAACATATTTAACACTTTGGCTACCACCCTATTTGGTTGGACCAGCGTGCTAGTCCTATGGGACTAGAGTGGCAGTCAACAAGCTAAGAGGGTATTAATAATCCTACAGCGTCTAATTCAGTATTATTATAGTAGAAAGTTTATAATTGAATTAAGTGCATAATCTTTTGCAGTTGTTTCCATGTTAAATAAAGCTCCCGCCATATTAATAACTTTAAATGGGTAGCTCCAATAGTTCCAATTGGAACTATAATGCAAAGAATATCATCTAAATCCAAAAGTTATTTAAGAATCACTTATTCATGTAAACCAGCTAATAATAGAAGTTTTAGAATTGACCACTTACTTCTGTCACCTCAAGCAAACCACTCGCACCTCGACACATGCAAACACAAACTGGTGCTAGAAATTTTTTTCCAAACGCGAGATGAGCTTTTTAGTGAATTGTGTCGGCGAGGGTCTACTAGAGCTCGTGTGACGACTTTTCAGAACGGGTTCTCTTTGTTTTCCTCCACATTCGCTGGGGGTTCCAATATGTACCGCTACGGAGCGCTTATGACGTTGCATAGCGGTACGCAGTGGACAGTGGTCAGCGCGATGCGGTCAGACTGGTCCAGCGTGGATTAAAAAAGCCGACCACCCCAGCTTCCGATGCACATCTGTCGGATTTGTCATGGTGTATAGCCGAAAGAACCGGTTAATGTCGTTAATTCGGCCGTTATTTCGCAGCACAATGCCGAGTTTTTGGCCGTTAGCTCTCGATGAGTGATGATCGCTTGTGTGCGGACAAACAAAGGAATGCATTTATCGAACGCTTTTTCTGTTAGAGTTTGACAGAAATAGTTTAAAAGAAACATTGATCTTCGCTAAAAACGTGTTGCGTTCTATAGATTTTGCGTAAAGGATTTAGTGGACGATTGAATGTTACTTGAAGATGATTGAGCTTCTGGTTTCAGCACTATGTCTTTGTTTATAATTCGATTTCTAGTTTGCAAACCACTTAGAATAACTTTTTATTGGTTTCAAAAATTTTACGAAAAGTTAAGACAACTGACTACGACGTCTTCAAAAAAAGAATATTTTCAAAGTTTTTACCAGAAACTTCATGGCTAGAGAAAGCCATGAAGTTGTTCATGATGTTATCATTTCCGAGGAAGCTAATTTGCGTTTTCTCTTCATCATCAACAAGCAAAACTGTCGTTTACTGGGCACAACAATCCAAGGATTATCCTACTTCATGGAAAACAAAGATTTATTACTACTTTCACAATTACTTGTGAGGAGATATAGGAAAGTGGCTGATATTTACTTTTATTTCAGCAAACTTGTGCAAATATTTTTCAAGCTGTGTTCAAATTATGAATATACAATAGTTATTATATACAGGGTCGCTTTTATGTATGGAAACGGTCGATTATTTTCTAAACTAAGATAGTATGGCAGCAAACAGTTACCTTTTTTTAAATAGAACATCCGGTATATTATTCGATATTTTTTTTTAATTCCTCTCAAAATTTTATTAATAATTTGTATAAAAAAAACCTAATTTTTACCGTTTTCGAGATATGGAATTTTAAACAATATTTTTTAATAAATTTATAGAACATTTAGGTTCATTTAATTACCGTTACCCCAAAAATAAATAAACCCCCTCAAGTTTTTGAACTACCTTGTAATGTTAAATCAAATTTAATTAAAAGTTTAATAGTTTATCAAGGTACCTTAGAAAGTTTTTAGCCTCACAACAATGCCGCGCATTCTTTTGTTT
>JAWQRJ010003939.1:0-11529 GCA_033557515.1 Diorygopyx duplodentatus
GTGGTCACGTTCAATCAAGGGAATTTTTGCAAATGCAAGGAAGGGCTGATTAATAGCGTTTACTTTCAACTGCTCGCTAGTGTACATCAAAAAAATATAGATACACGACGAATTGAGAACATCCTCCGTTTTTAAAAATCGGCAATGATGCCAATAAAAGTGATTGAGAAGCTGATAATGCAGATACCATAAATGAATAATATATATGAAGATAATTAAGATTGTATAAACACTACGAGCAATTTCTGCAACCATGAATTCTTTGAGATGTAAAAAATGGTCTTCTGTAATATTTAATTGAGTGACATCTTGTCATTTATTGTAAAGAGGTACACACAGGTCTAAATTAATTAACAACAAGAAGTTACTGTTGCCAACCCGAATTATGTGTTTTTTGCACGCAAACATTTAAAAAAATCCTAAATTTTATTTTACTATAATTATTTTTCTAATTTATTTGCAAAAGAACATAAGTTTTAAACTTTGATTGGACAACTTCTTAATATCTTCAATAAAATTGAAGATATTTTATAAACAACCAGAGTGATTGGAATTCCTTTTTTTCTGTCAATAAGATTAATAACTTAGAAATGTAATATTCATATACGGTGTGTTGTACAGAGCTGATAAGTGTTCTTTGATTTAAATCTTATGGTAACACTAGGCAACAAATTGTGACCTTTCCTTTATCCCAAAGTTTTGCAAAAAAAATCTTCTTTTGGAGTCAGAATGAAGACTATGAGATCTGGACAACCCAAATTAAATACGTTGTTAAATAAAAAAATAGTTGGCAATTTATTTACAAAATTGAAGCAAAAAACACCTCTTCTTAAAATGACAGGTGTTGTTTTCAGTACTCTGCACTGAAAACGTTGTTGTTTGAAAAATAGTTGTCGAAAAGAATCAGATAACAAAAGATAACCCTTATTAACCCTTAAGAGACAATAATAGTACACTACCACTGTTTATTACTACTACTACTAATCTAAGTTAATCCAAGTTAAATACAATATAGGACAAACAAAACTTACTAACAATCAATGTGAAGGCTTGTCCTTCGGCCAGTTTATTGTAGTCTGTTACATAAGGTACTACAGCAAAAGTCATACAATCATTCAGATGCTTGTTTTGTATTCTGGATCTGAACTTTGATTTTAAAAGCTTAATTGTCGAAAAGTCCTTTTCACAAGGATAAGTCGATCCAAAGAAGGACTTTAACCTTTGAAAAGTTTCCTTTACAAGTGGATATTTTCTCTCATCCAGAAGTGTCCAACAATCAGTTTGTGATACTCTTGTTTTTAATGCGATATTTCAGAAATATTAATATTATATTAATATTAATTTCGAAATAATATTTAAGTTCAGCGAGATTTTCGGAATATTTGCCTGATTGCATTTCCTTATATTTATAAATTTTTGAAAATGGTCGAAGTTCCATTCTTTAATGAAGTTCAAGATTGAGTTTATTCATTTTGGTTACACCAGTAAGAGTGGATAAATCTGACAACCAGCATCAAGTTCTGTATTAAGTTCTTTACAAGTTTCGTTTCTTGGTTCTACAAACAGCTTTATCTCTGGTAGAAGCTCTACAAATCGTTGTAGGACTTTTCCCTTACTAAGCCATCTAACTTCAGAATGCAACATTAAAGTTCCATACTCAGCATCAAGTTCATCAGTCAGTATTTTGAATAATCTGCACTGAAGTGGTCTGGCTCGAATATAATTTACAATTTTTAGACGTGTTCATAATGCAACACTTTTGTACATAATGCCTGTTGATGAATTCTTACATAACGTGATGAAGGCAACACCAGAACCAATCGTGGTAGGTACTCCATCAGTTGTTATGGACACAAGTTGCGAATGTATTCAAGAAGGAAAGGAATTGTTCTTAATAGGAACGGTTCTTGAAGAAAGGCGTGGGACTGGATTAGGAATAGAAGCAAAAATCTGGAGGGTAAGAGGTTAAGAACTGGTGGAAAATAGAAGACACCAACAGAGCAACAGCTGGCTACAAGAAGAGGATAAGAAATGCCTCCAAGCAAGCGCGAGGAGGAAATACTACTTCACATGTTAGAGACTGTGACTTTCGAGTGTCTTCGAACAGTAATAAAAAAATTCTAAGTATAGAAAGGATGTTAGTAAGACGCGAAATTCTAAAAGCTTTACCTCCTCATATTTTCCAAATACTTGTCATCAAACCGTCAAAGCGTCGTTCTGCCATCACCATCACAACGGCCTGGCAGGGCGAAACAACGTTACTCGGTTTCGTAGCTGGAAAAGCTTTGAAAGCGCGCGAGCTATTTCGGCACGGGGCGACCTCTAGGGGCGGTTCGCCCGATTTCCCGAGCGCGAAACGTCAAAGGACTACCGACCCGGTGACGTCACCGATGCTGCAGGACGGTAACGATCGGAAGGAGCGTCGCGGCGAATACGCCCACGCGACCTCGACGCTCACCGAACGGGCGCGAGCCGTCGACTCACAGAGAGAGGATCTCAGTCAGCAACGACCTGTTGTCGGTGGCGGAACCCAAAGCCAACGCAGTCCACGATCGGAGCTAATTGCAGCGGTCTGCGGGTGCTCTTGAAAAATTGGCGCCAAAAGCGGTAAATCGCGGAAGACTTGTTGCGCGTCGCGGAATCGAAACTGCAAGCGTTGTTTTCGTTGACTCATCGGTAGATTGTTGTTTGTGGTTTCGGTCCGGGCTGACAGGTGATCCATCCGGCGGTACGCATGAGCGGGGTGGGTTTCTTGGTGAAGACGTTCACGCCGGGTGGGCGTCGACGGCGAAGATGCGAGAAGCAGCAGCACAAGCTCGAGCTTCCGGGTTACGGTCAATGCCAGCCGGACGTGGTGCCGTACTGGGACAATGCCGCCCCAATAACGCCCCCCGCTGCGTTTCTGCCCGACAAAAAGTACCATCTTTTCGGTGAGACATCCATAAGACATCCACTCAAAAAAGCAACAAAACTATGTTGTTCTTAATTATTATTTGAATGGAAAAATTCTATATGAAGCGGTGATCTGATCTTGAGTGGCATGATTCATACTACTCAAGAAATATTGTTCTTTGCATTCATACTGAGTGAATCATACACAAAAGACAAAGAAAAAATATTCTTTCAAATTATTAAAAAAAGTTTTTAATTATTTTTTTAATTTTATTAAAACTGTACAGGTGTATTCAAATGAAGTAGCAAAACTACTAATACATACAAGATTAGCGCGTTTAATAGTATAGGATACCCTCTATATTATCGATTTGAAATCTATGCAAAATTCTACAAATACTTTACATGGAATTTCATCATGGTACAATAAACACAACTTATTCCGCATCGTTATTCCTGTTTTAAATTAAATGGATCTGGGTTAATTCTCCTAATTTTCAACTCATCTACTTGAGAAATAAATTAAAAATTGTTATTTCGTATACAAATAAATACAAGGTAACATCTTTTGGTAACAGGATTTGTTTATTCGGTGCTTCTGCGGAATTGAATTTGAACTGAATTGAAGCATTTTTAGTTCAAATATTTGTAAGAAAAGCTGAACGGTCAAAGATCACACCTTCTAGTTTTGTATAATGGCATTCCCTACACATAAATACACTTGTTTTAGAAATATTTCCATCTAAAAATTGGTAAAAGTGTACTTTTATAAACAATTCTTAAGAAGACATCCCAAAAATTGTTTGTAGTTTACGTACATGTCGAAGTCAATAAATGAACTATAAGAAGATATGGGAAAGTAGCAGCAATTTCGCTCCACGTAAAGACATTCGAATTTTTAGCCTTTACAAAAAAATGACGAACATTATCATTTAAGAAACAATTAAAATCAAGTATACTATTATATCGAGTATACTATTAAATTAAGAGTATATGTGAAAAACTCGATAATTATCGTAAAATTTTCGATAGATTTTAAAAAGTCTTTCTGGCTCCACGAAGGAGTAACGAACGTTGTACAAGAATTCTTTTCTATTTTCCGGATTGTTAAACTAATTATTTAAAGAAAAAGTAAATTATTTTTACCAATCAGTATATAAATATAAATATTGGTAAAAATAATTTACTTTTTCTTTCATTAATTTAATCAGTAACACAGACTTTTCACTCAAACTAATTATTGTTTTCCTAATAATTAGTAAAGTTATCCATTAAGACGATAGTCTACCCTACCTTAAAAAAATTTCAAAATTCCGAGTTTATTACATTTCGTAAGGGGTTCAAATTTTTACAGTAAATATCTTAAGGTTATACTGTATCATGGAAAATAAGAAAAAGTTAAAAAATGAAATTTTTATTTAATATTACTATATTCTTCAACTTCATTTTGACTTATGCATAATATAGAAAATTAATTTAGAAATATTACTTAAAACCCCATTACTAAAAAATGAATGATATTTCCGTAATTTTGAGATTCAAACTACAGTTTAAAGGAGCTTGTTTTCCGTGAGAGAATTTCAGAAAATCGGCAGCGCCACGCGGGTAATAGACAAAAAGCATTCTGAACAGTGGCTGGCGATAGCCCCGCCCAGTGTTTCTAAAAATAGACATAATAAACTTCTGGTTCCGCTAGAAACCTGATTTTTATTTTTAAAGGCAACAAAATTACCAAAGGATAACCCTACCAGGGGGTCTAAGTCGGTGTTGATAGTTAAGGAGTGGTGGGGGAATAAAGCTGCTGGTACTCGGCCAGAGATGGCACTGTAATCATTTGGCGTATAGGTGGTTCCTACATTAACTGCTCTATTTAATTCTTATTTCATATCTATTTCTTCAAACTTCCAGTAAAATGTCAAAAATCTAGATTTTTTAGGACTCTCAGTTTCATGGTGATTTGGTATATATTTTGTTGTTACACTGATTATGTACAGTTAGTAAACAACTCAAATTACTTCAAATTGTTAATGAACTTTAGTGCAGATTTAAAAACAACAGTAACTGCATGTTACTTATTACTATTGATTTTAAAACAGTTATTTCAAGTTAACAACAGCAGCAAAATATGTACCAAATCACTATGTAGTTGAAAATACTAAAAGATCTAAATTGTTGATAGTTTAAGCGTTTGAAGAAATAGACATGAAATATAAAACATAAAATCTAAAACACTATAAAAGCAAGGTACAAATAAGATAAGAACGTTAGGGGATAAAAATAAATATGTTATAAAGAAAAGAATCAGCAGAGTAGAAAAAATATAAATATATGAAAATAGAAAGTTTAATATATTAATATTTGGTGAATTAATTTCTTAGCTGATTGCTTTATAAAATAAAGCAAAAATACCAATGATTACGACAATATGACTGTGTTGGTCACTAGCTAAAAATAATAACAAATTTCCAAAGAAATGCTGTCCCAGTTACAATAGAGTATTTCTATACATACACAATATGAATATACAAATAGGGAGTTTAATATATTAATAATATTTAGACAATTAATTGCTTAGCTGATTGCTTTATGAAACGAAACAAATATATCAGTGGTTAAGACAATACGACTTAAGTTGGTCACGAGCTAAGAATAATTAATAACAGTAGTGTTGTCACGGAATGGCTCATCAATTCAGCTGCTAATCGTACGTGCATCTTTTGAAACCCGTTGGATTTCAAATGGATGTCGGTCAGATGTGATACGACTCTAAACAGCTGCTTTTCATCCCAGTGGTAGGCATGCAGTACATGCTGTAAAAAACAAAAAACACAATTATTAACTTCATTTTTTCTTCATGTTTTTAAAGCGGTATTCTTTATATCTGGAACCTGTCTGGTAATTTTCGTTGTAAAAGTTTTTTAATATTAATTTTTGATGGTAAGGAAGTTAAACATCAAGTTTGCGACTTGCTATTTTAAAAACCCACTATGAGTTATTTTCAAAACGTCAGTTTAAACACTTTAAATTAACCGGACAATTAACGTATCTAAGGTTTTTGTTTGACAACATTATTTCGCACTTTTCGTTGAATTGTCGATGTCATAATGAATAAATATTTGTTCACAAATATTGATGTGAAATATTGAATTGATTAACAGAACACTATAACTTGCCTTCGTTGCTCAAGCATTTGGTACAATAAACGTAAATGTTAAACACCTAGATCAATAGCAATTTAATCTAAACTCAGAAAGTTTATGTTCTTTACTAATCTGTAACTGAATTACTTAATGCAGCTACAGTTTAGTTAAACTTCCATTAAGTCCAGTTGTTTCAATCCCTAGTAATCTGTTTAGAAAGAGCAGCCCTAAGAACAAAGGCAACTTTTCCGCAAGAAAACTTTTTATCCAGCTTTTGATCGAGTTCACAGCTTCCTCGTGATGTCGCTTAAACTCTCGACGCACTTGAAACTTTCCCGGGAGAAAAGCTTCAGTCCGTAAAAGCAGCTTAAAACTAAACTACTATGTGCCTACTTTTTGCTTTTGCTTTTGACGATTTCCGTATCGAATTTTGTTTAGGCATTTGCGCAGAGCGCGATACCAATTTGATTTACGGCCTTTGCGACCGCCAAACGATATGACAAACACGGTATTTCTGGTATTCGAAAACTTGTTTGCAACGGCACACTTGTGCCGTAACGTGTTTCAAGTGATTTACCGTGATTACTAATACGTGATTCATGGACCATTCATATTGGTATAAATTTGGGCGTTTCCCATCAGTACGCAATAATCCAGTAATCGAACATGAATGGACTGGCAGTTGAAATCAATTTGATTCTGCAAAGTTAATAACTCATAGCTAACGGTGATTATTATTAACATATATAAACAATTAGTAAAAATCCCCCTAGATCTTTTAGGCAACTCTATATACACTTAGTCACGTGGCTATATCAATTATTAATGAAAACCCTGTATGTCAGTAAGACACTTGTCAAGTTAAAAATTAGGAAATACATAATTAAATATTTTGAAAAATTATTGAAAGACATATTATTGAAAGGGCATATATTGTCAAAAAACAAACTTATAATTCAGTGCCCAAGTAATTTTATTATTTTAGTTTCTTAAATGTTAAATCTCATCTCAAATGAACATTATTCACTAGATCTCCTAAAACTAATATTTCAAGTTTTTGATTATACTTCCAAGCAATTTATAAATGACAAAGTATACTAGCCTTAAAACAAACTTTTAGGTTAGATTAATGGTTAACTCCATAAATCCAGACAAAGTTCCGCACTGCGGCATCTTATTACTAGTTAATTAAGTTTCTGGCTACCGTAATTAATTATGAAAACAAACGGTAATTATTCAATAGCTAGGTCGGTGATTCCTACAGACGCATGCTTAGCACAGTAATAAATTTACATCCCAGCGTCTGTGAGTCAAAAGTTACGGAATTTGGCACATATTTGCAGTGGCAGCGCTTTAGCGATGAATTTTAAACCAGTTACAAATGTTTGTATCTTGCCAACTTATGTGTCATTTTACACTTTGAGTTCCTAGCTCATTAACATAGGTTAAGTTAAACGTGGCCCACTTAAAGTTTGAAGGTAACTGGAACAATTACGAAGGTCTACCGTGCTGCCTAAAATATACCAGCAGTAATAATAAATAATCACATGTTCATGTTTAAGCAATCGTGTCACTCGCTGCTCAAACGCGATTGCTATTACTCCTAATATATATTTAACTTGAAAGTTTGCGGATGCAAGCACGTCAAATTTATTTTGCTCCGACTCCAAAGGGAACATAAAAGGCTGCAGATTTTCCCGCATTGGATGTTTAGTTATTAGGTCGTGAAATTATGTATTACTTTGTGCTTATCCGTGTACTAAAAATACTCCACCGAAAAAACTCAAAGCAGGAGACGACAGCATGGAGTTGTGGTATGTTGCCCTTGTGTGTTCGCCAGCAAGCTTCGAGCTGAATCACAAACGACAAAAATAGAACAAAATATCAATATTAATTTTCCCTGGCAGTATCGTGTTTTAAAACGAAACGTTAATGTTGACGTTGAGAGAAGAAATAGGTCGGAGATTTCCAACGCCCAAGAAAAAATAACTGATGGAAAATTTCTTGTAGAATTCTTAGGTCCGGATATAATAAATTGAATTCTATTATTAATTGCAGTATGGACGGATTTGTTTGAAAGAAATGTATGAATTTACGATAACGCACTTTATGTTTTTTACTTTCATTTTCATGTTTGTTATTTTTTATTAAACACCGATATCTAAAAAAATATGTGCAAGTCAGCTTTTATGGAAGGCAAACCAATTTTAGAAGCTTCGTTGGAAGACCTACAAGTGGAGTAGTTGGCACTTCGGGAGAATTATACATTCAATAAAGCAAGAGTCTTTAAAAATTAAAGAAAAGAATCAATTTATAAAACTTTTGAATTTATTTTCCATTTGTCCAGAAAAATTAAATTAGTTAAAAATCGCTCAAATTAGCTAATCATAGAACTTGCAAATCAAATTTTTGCAATCAAAAAAATGCAAAAAGGGCATTTTCAAGACCTTCAATATACCTTTCAATAAACCAAGCAAGTATACCTTCATTAAATGCCACTAGGCAACATTCGGTTTCCCATTACAGGTGATTTGCAATAGCTAATGACTTAACAAGTATTGACTGCACTTTTGGAAGTTAGAATTTTCAAAAAGCAATCAAATTAAATCAAATTTACACGACCATCAGGTAATTTCTCAAAAATTATTAATTTACTTAGTTAATTAATGATTTAGAAAAGTCTGTATTACTGATTTAATTAAGAATTCCAAGAAAGGAGGAAGTGCAATGATTTTTACTAATCAGTATGTTTAGAAATTAAATTTAGATCGGTTTTGGTATCATAGTACCATCATCATGGACAACCATGGACTTTTGATTACAAAGGTATCATTATAAACTATAATCAAAATCACGTGTTAAATTACTGTAACATTAGGTTAAGTGTAACTTACGTTCTACACCTCTACGAACTATGCTAACGTTGGAATATTAATACTGACTGGTTGTATTGTATTGTACATCGAAGAAGTTTAATTAAATGATAACACATTTGAAGTTACTTAGATTAAAATTAGATTAATTCTAAAAGACATGCTTCCCTTGCTGACGGCTAGGTTTGCAGTATTAAACGGAAAACCAGTCGAGCATGTTTTATATGAAAGTGCGTAGCAATGTGTTGAAATCAATTGAAAAAATTATATTAAGTAAGTTTTGAAAGTTGATGTAATATAATAAAATAGCGAGTTATAAATTATTAAATTATAGAGTTAATGAGAAACTTCAATCATTAATTAATAAAAATGAAAAGAATGTAAACAAAAAGAATAGGGCGAAATAGAATAAGAAATAAAGAAAATTATATGTTTAGAATAATTGAGAAATTGATTAATAAATAATAAGTACGCAAATAAAATGAAATAGTATTAAATTTAATGCAAAGTAGAAAAATAAAAAAAATTATAAATATTTTTTTTCCTATTAAAAGGGAATAATTCCATTAAGTAGCCTTTATTCAGTTGATGTATGATTTTTATGTTATCAAATGTGAATTTATGATTGTTAAAATGTATGTGTCTACCGAAGTTTGAATTATTGCTTGTGAGGTGTTCTTTGTCTCTAAATTCGATTTTTCTGCCGGTCTCTCCTACGTAAGTAGCATTGCAAGTTTCACATGTAAGGGTGTATATACCATTTTTTTCTAGTAATTTGGTACATGATTTACGATTGTTTTTTAAGTATGTTTTTTAGATTATCGTTCGCTTTAAGGGCAAGTGAAATGTTGAATTTATTAACAATGTTTTTAAGTTTGTTACTGGTTTTTCCTTGGTAAGTGACGGCTCTATAGATTGGTTTAGGTTTATCTTCTATATGTAGTAGTGTTGTATACGTTTAACACTTTTTTCATGTTACTAAAACTTGACAGGACTATTTTTTAGTCTGTATATATAAGAAATTAAAGTTGATTCTTTAAATGTTGGGACATGAAAAGAATTAAATGGGATAATAAGTCAGTATGTTATTAAAGTGATATCTAAAAAATTTAAGGTGTGATGATTTTCTAATTCTATGGTGAATTTTATTTTAGAGTGTAATGTATTTATAAAATTATGATTTATGCTGATTTATAATATTTATATTTGTAGTGTCAATTATGACTAGAATATCGTCTACATATCTGTTCCATAATATAATTTTGTTAATGAATTCGAAATTGTGTATAAATTCTTCTAAATGATTCATGAAAATGTCACTCATAAGTCCGCAGCGAAGTTGGGAACCCATAGGTAAAACTTCATGATTTTGTAATATTTATTGTTAAATATGAAGTGATTTTGATTAATGCAAGCAGTTAAAAGTTTTATCAAGCTATTAGCATCTGTGTTTTTGTTTAAGTGATTGTTAATGATTTGTATAGCTAGGGAAATTGTTTCTTTCATAGGTATATTAGTGTATAAGTTAGTAATGTCAAATGATGAAGTCGTAAATTCAGAACGTAGTACTAAATTGTGTGATGTTATCAAATAAATTATAACGATTTTTTATAGTATATTTAGGTGTAAATTCAATTATATTTTTGAAAAAATTAACTAAGAAATTAGAAACAAAGTATGAACTAGAATTAGTGGAGATTATAATTGGTCTAACTGGAATGCCATTTTTGTGTATTTTGGGGAGTGAATGTAGCTTAGGGATTATTGGGTTCATAGGTAATGCTTTTTTAGGATTGAAATTATATTTATTTAAAGTTTCTGAAGTATTTTTTTATGATTGTTTTAAAATTATTGTGAAAAGTTAGATTAGGGTTCCTTTTTAACTCTACAAAGTCATTTTATTGTTTAAATTGTTCTGTTTTTTGAATGTAATCTACGTTATTCATTAGGATTATACCAGCGTTTTTATCACCTGTTGTAACTATGATGTTTTCTTCTTTTATCATTTTTTGTAGGTTACGTAGTATGATGTTTTCTTGATCTCCATGTATTCTTGATTTTTTACTTCGACGATGTAGGTTTTCTTCTTTTCTAATGGTTGTAATAATTTGTTTCTCCATTTCTTCAAATACTTTATTACATTTTTAACACTTTTATTTGTAATTTTTCGTTCGATTTTTAACACTTTTTTTCACGAATAAAAGTTTAAAAATCTAAATTTAGTTTCTAAATATACTGATTATTAAAAATCATTACTCTCCTTCCTTTCTTGGAATTATTAATTAAATCAGTAGTACATACTTTTCTAAATCATTATGAGAGTAATGATTTTTACTAATCAGTATGTTTAGAAACTAAATTTAGATTTTTAAACTTTTATTCGTGAAAAAAAGTGTTAAAAATCGAACGAAAAATTACGAATGAAAGTGTTAATAATCTAAGTTTAGTTTCTAAATATACTGATTATTAAAAATCATTACTCTCCTTCCTTTCTTGGAATTCTTAATTAAATCAGAAGTACATACTTTTCTAAATCATTATGAGAGTAATGATTTTTACTAATCAGTATGTTTAGAAACTAAATTTAGATTTTTAAACTTTTATTCGTGAAAAAAAGTGTTAAA
>JAWQRJ010003940.1:0-11526 GCA_033557515.1 Diorygopyx duplodentatus
GCACCACGTCAGTAAAGTGTCTTTATCGAACTCATCTGTTGCTCGCCTCGCCTACGGCTCGTCTCGCAATCTTCAGATTCGTTCGATAAAATATCACTTTACTGCCTTGGTACATAAATATCTATTATTATCTATCCTACAGAATGTTTTGATATCTACAACTTTTCCCCTCGAAATTTTTTGATACGGTAAATAATATGGAAAATATTCGCATTTGAAGAAAATGACGATTTTCAGTTTTTTCAGGATATCTAATAGGAGATGCATTTTTTTTGAAAAACAAAAGAAGGTCTGAAAGGACTTGCTTGACTTTATACATCATCTTACAGCTAAAATGTCATTGTTTTTTAATGTCTCAAAAATGAGAGAGATATCTTTTATATAGTCACAGCGTGTATGACTAATTTAACTCTAAAACTACAACTTACAAGGTTCGGCGCACAGTGCAAAAATCTCGTTCTCCTTCATGTCCTTCGTATCTTCCTTAAACTGTTCGACAGCTGCGTTGAACACGTCCCAAAACGAAGCGTTTTCGGGCACAGATAGTAACGACTAAGAACAACCGAAAAAATTAAATATATACTTTGCCCACGTTTCCTCTTCAAACAAGGCAACTCACCTTGAATTTGCTAAATATTTCCTCTGCTTTCCCCCTAATCTTTTCCGCATCGCTCTCGAATACCTCCAAATCGTTGCCCAACAGATTCCACTCCTTCGCATTCCCAACGTAGCGCTTCAAACGTTTTACCATATCAACAATTAGCGGGTGTTTTTTAAGCATCACCGGGGTTATATTTAATTCGGCCATTATATCCAAATATTCTAGAGCATTTTTAGGTTCAGCTCTATCTAGACCCAACGAAGCTTTGATTTTCGAATCGCAATTGACCAACGTCCCTTCAATTTTTAACAAATTCAGTTTATTTTTCGTCGTCTCCATCGTCAACTTGCCGTCTTCGTCTTCCGGCACCTTTAGGTTCACAACGAAGACGCTTGGGTCGTCTTCCGGTTTACAATCGCCCTTTTCCACTAATTCCTTAAGTGAAAGTAAAGTTTTCGCGTCTTTACCGTCTAAAAGGGCTTTCTCGTATTCCGAGATATCGTTTGGCGATTTTGGTATGGAGATTGTGCAGTATTTGAGACCAACAGTTTTTCCGGAAGGTAGAGTAGCCAGAACGACTCCGTTTTCAGATTTGTTTCTCACCTCCTGCGGCATGTCTTTGTATTTTTTTTCGTGTGCTTTAACGTGTTCGGCATAAGCCATAACACTGTTGAGGTATTCGGTGGAAATAACGTTCGTTTCGGAAGATTCATCGTCGGTTTCTTGTTTTAAGTCTTCCTTTTTTACTAGAGTTTGCAGTTTGATCGGTTCGTCACTTTTTGGTTCGTTATCTCTTTCTTTAGTTTTCTCTTCACCTTTAACAAATAATGTGAAAATGATTCATGTAGTGTTAATTTCCATTGAAAGTGAAAAATACATTTAACAGCCCAAAAGCAGTAAAAAAATAAACATATATGTTCACCAATAAATCAAATACCACTGCTACAGTGAAATGGTCATTAAGCTTTCACATATTCTAAAATGCGTACTGAATCGTTTATGTAAAATTGTATCCAAAATCAGAGATAGTTTATGATAGTTGAATATTGTATTATTATAATTACCATTATTGTCAGCCTTCTCTTCCTCCTGTGCTATTACTTCTTCAGACATCTGCATTTTAATATCCTTTTGTTCTAAGCTTCCCACAGATACCGGTTCCATCATTTCCTCATCAACATCACTTTTGACCTTCCCACCTTTCGGCGCCTTCTCCTCAGAATCATTCTTGTCATCATTTTTGTCACCGTCTTCTTTCGAAGGTTCAGCAGTGTCCATCGTTGTATCACTTTGCTCCTTTATTTCTTTGATTAAGTCAAGTTTCGGAGACTTGCTGTGATCTCTCGTGGACTGGGTGCCTTCTGGCATCGATCTTCTACGCTTCGAAGTACGCTTCTCTTCCACTTCTTCGGATTCTAACGAATACCTATGAAAAATGAACATCTAGTGTAATGATTTTCCTCTGAGACTCTGGTAGCGAACGTGTTAATGATTTAGCTTACCTTTTAGACTTAATCACTCTACCACTGCGACTAACAGCTGGAGTTGAAGTTTTATTAGGTTCACTGCTTTCATCCAACAGGTTATTTTCATCACGGGAACTTTCTGATTCTAGAAAATATTAAAAAAAAAAAAAGTAAATGCACTATTGGATTTATGTCATGGGTGACTGTAATTATTTCAATATTTTTCTAAAAAACATTTAGAATGAATAGTTGGATCATTTAGTTGACATCGCCTGCATTAACCAACAACTTACCTTCTACAATCGTACCATCGTTACTGCTCTGCATCAGCTTTTTCGAATCAATATTAGTGTCAGATCTCTTCCGTTTTCTCCCTCTAGTCTTTTCTGGCTTCTCCTGAGGTTCTTCGTTAACCTAACAAAAATCCTTATTGTTGAGAAAATAATAAAAAATATCTACAAATTACAGTATCATTGTTACTCTCTGTATCTCCATCAGTCCCACTTTCTTTAATCTCAGCTTCGATCTGTTCGACTGCTTCTATGTAATCTTTACGTTTTAAATGTCGGTAAAATTGTTCTTTATGCTTCAGATAATAAAACAGGTCTTCGACTTTAATTAGTCCTCTAAAGATTTAAGAAAAATGCAATAATTGAAGGAAAAGTGTAGAAAAAACAAATTGTTTTACAGTGGTGGGTAACATCGCACAAACAATTTAGACTTTAGCAATGTCTGTCGGCTATTACCCATTATAAAAATTAATGTAGGGTTCTTGAAATAATCCAATTGGTATATAGTTTGTTGATACCAATTTATAAAGGACCCAAAATTAAATAGATACGTAATATAATGAATTAAAGTAAGGAAGTAAAAGTTAGTAAGAACCGGGCCTTCATAAATTCCCAATTGAGTTTCAAAACTAGAAATTTTGTGTCTCTAATAGTGATTCCTGGTTACAAAAAAATAACTGGTGATATCTGTTATAGGCATGCATGGATTGTTATTGTTCAATTTTCACATTCTTTGCTGCTATATCTGGATTATACCATAGTTATAGCAGTTTATTGCATGTTACTGCCGTAGGGCTACACTTATCATTTACAATAGAAAGTGCTGCTCACACGTTACAACTTGCAAAAAGAGATGGCATAAAAGAAGTTCGTGCAACTAAGTTGATTAGTAAAATAAGAAATATTGTAACAACATTACGGAATCCAAAAAGTGATGTTACTAAAGCGTAAAGCAGGAAACGAGATAATAATTGATCAAACAACACGATGGGGTAGTACATATGTAATGATTTGAAGTTGAAACCATTTATATTGGATTTAGCTCATCCGGACATTATGTTGTCTGAATATAGATGGGACAAAATTGTCAATCTAGAAGCGTTATTACGCCAACCATACTATGTAACTAAACAGTTACAATCTAAAGAGTTAACTTCTGGTTTATTTTTAAAAGAATGAAAAATTTAATATTCAATCTTTCACAGGGGGGAGGACTAATAGCAGATAAAATAAAAAATTCCATGGTTCGCAGAGAGAATCTTTTATTAGATAATGATATACTCCTGGCCGCTATATATGTTGATCCTATGAATAGAATATTACTTTCGGAAGGGCGGATGTTACGGGGTACAAATGTTTATACAAAGTTGGATTGCAATTATTTAATTTGAATTCAGAGAAGTTTCTGAAGTGTCAACATCAACTCCAACTGCATCTAAAATACATTGTGAAATAGAGGAAAATCAAATTGAATCTATTGTCCAAAAGAGATGTGATTTTGAAATGCATCTTGACCAACAAGAAAATGAAATTTCAAATTTAGCGGAAGAGTGGAACCTGACAAAATTAAACTATATAAAGCAAACTTTGATGAAGCATTAAAATTAATGGAAATTCTAAACTGACTGCAATGGAGGCGATACCCCAGTACTCAAAAAATGTGCAAAATAGTGCGTGGGCTGTTACTACATTGCCTCCACCACAAGTAAGTGTGGAACGATTATTTTCAGCTCAAAACTGATCAAATCGGATTTAAGAGTGTAATGTATTGAAACTAGTTTTGTTGGTATTGCTCGAGGGTTAGAAGAGAAAACCAGTTCTGTGACGGGCAGTCGCATTTTAAGTTTTGTACCAAGTGCTTGCATGCTAAATGAAGAAATATATTATTTAAGTTATTTCGAGTTTTATTACGAAGTAAAGAGTGTAACAAAGAGCAACACTGAAAGAAAATATTTTAAAGGCAGTTCTTTTTTTACATACAAATACTTTTTAAATGTTCCATTTATTTTAATATTTGTTAACCCTATAACGCCTGAATTTTTAATTTTTGAATTTTAAGAGAAAAAAAATTTTTAAGCTCAAAATCTTTATAATTTCTGTACCAAATACGTTTTAATTAAATGTTACGAAAACGTTGCACTCGACGTTATAGGGTTAATATTTTATAATAAAATAATATTATATAATAAAATATCAACAATTGTTTTTATGTATACCATATTTCTTAATTTTTGTGTTTTAAGGATCCTAAAATATTCGCTGACTCTCGACTCCAACTCCACACCTCTGATGTCAACAAAAAAAATTAGAACATAAGCTGTCAATGATAGTGAGCAATCAAGATACATATAAATAATAAAAGCTTATTAAACATAATTAAATAACATAACCCAACATAATTAAATACCGTTGTTAATAATAAATAAATTATTGGACAAGTAACAATCAACCAGTTAAAAACGGAAGCACACCGGTAGATGATCAGTTAAATTTGGAATGGAATTTATATCTACGGACATCTACTAAAATAACACCAAAATGTTCAAAACATGATTCACATAACACACATTCCTACAATCATACATACTTACGTTTCTTCAGTCCCATAAAAGTTAACCTCATATTTCCTTCCGTTAGCACCAACGATCTTTAAGAGAGACATATTTATTATACTATGCAGTGTAAACAAGCGAATTAAGCTTACCTTCGCAGGCCACGCCGGGTAACCCTTGACTTTGGCAAACACTTTATCACCAACATTAAACGATTTCGTTTTCTTCATAATTCCAAAGAATTACGCAACAATATAAGCACAAAATGACTACGAACTCTCTTCTAGCAGCCACTAACACATTTCAAGTACATGTCATTCAACAATAACACGGACCTCGTGTTTATTTTGAACACATTTTGCACGAAAATACTCTTGAAACTATCTACAGAAAATGGCGCTTGATATTTTTGACAGCAGAGGGACGCTGCAGAAGCCAATACCACCAACTTAAAGAAATTTGCAGATGGTATCACTGTTCCAATAAAAATCTTTCAAATATTGATATGAATGTGTAATAATGAGATTATCGGTAGGATCAAATTGTATGAGTAAACATAATTTTACACGAATTTTCGATTGATTTTGCACAACAAATTTTGACGTTACAGTTTGGACCGTTTTGACAACTAAACATAACCTCACATAAATGCCGATTTTGTTTGAAGGGGAAGTAGAGAAATACGTAAATAAAAATGAACCCTTTAACGTAAGTACTCACTATATTATTATTGCTGTAATTTTAGATTAAATACCGTCAACTTTCGGGAATGTAATTTGTAACAAGTTTAATTGTTGAACGGGTTTGGTTTTACTCGCATAAAGTCATCTGCAACAGCCGTTTGTTGCTCCCTGGCATCAGTTCTCGCTGTTTTAGCGAAGGTGCTCGAGCGTTGTTCGGAGCGGCAGATACTTGCTTCATTACAACCATGGGCGTAAGCTTGAGTTACGTGGCCAATTTGACATCCCATTGTAACTAAAACTTTCAAAATGCCATGAAATCCTTCATTGAAGATCATCACGGCAAGAAAAGTTGCTATTTCAACGATCTTTGTACCAGAATGCAGATGTTTAGGAGTGAGTGCAGGTGTTTAAGTCCAGCTCAATGAATTTAATAATTCATTGTTATTTTGTGTTTGTGCTCCTAAACATCTGATCAACAGTTCATCTCGTGATAAATCTTCATAGGCTTATCGTGGTAGAAATTATTGAGTTCTCCTCTAGCTGGCACCTTGCGCCATTTGCACCAGCTGTATTCGCCTGCTGGACAATTTTCATGTTGAGGATTTGAGTCTGTACACATTCTTTTTTTACTACTAAATGATTGTTTCCGTGTGGTTCGCTTTTCAAAATCCCACTAAATGTTTTGCTATCGCCGTCGCCGACGTATGTGAGGTACTTCACACCATCCTATGGATCGCGAAAACATTTGCACAATGGCATCGATCTCTATTTTCCCAGAGCTTCCTGTATGATTTACGGTACATTCAGGAGCGTGAGATTCATACCATATATCGTAGGCAATTGGATCACTAGTTTTTTGTTTTTCCATAAATTGCATCCACCACAAAAGCTGCTCATCACTGATGTGTCTACAACTTTACCGCAATATTTGGCAACTAACGACGAAACACCAATCAAAGTTGAAAAGCCTTGCTTATTCCACGTACTATCACCAGAAACTGAATTCGTCTTCTGGCTTGTCAGCCTCTAGTCATTTCTCTCTCCTGACGGAACAGTTTCATAAACAGCAGATGCAGCTGTGTGAATATTCTGTAAGATTGCTGCATATGTTAACAAAGAAATACATGCGGGATAAATTGAGATGCTCTCCCTTTTTTGAAATTAATAAAATTCACAAGAGTAGTAATTTTGTAATAGTGTTGAGAATTTGCAACTTATTTTGTCTATATATAGTTCGTTATAGTTTTTTTATTTATATATTACAGGAATATGAAAAATGTAAAAAAGCTCAGCGAACAAGAGCTGAACTTCCGAAACAAAACATCTTGGCATGATCAATACCGCACAAGTGCCTGGATTTTTGTCGGAGGCCTACCTTTTGAGTTAACTGAAGGGGACATAATCTGCATCTTCTCGCAGTACGGTGAAATCGTTAACATAAATTTAATACGCGACAAAGATAACGGAAAATCAAAAGGTTTCGGATTCATTTGCTACGAAGATCAACGTTCTACCGATTTAGTCGTGGATAACTTGAACGGAATCAAAATATTGAACAGGACGATTCGAGTGGACCACGTGACCGATTATAAGATGCCGAAAGACTCGAAAAAAATTGACGAAGAAACACGAAAATTACACGATGGCGGGTGTGCGCCAAAACCGCCGGAAACTAAAGTAATGGCGAGGAGGGATGATGAATTTAGGGAAACTTTGGCAGATCAGATAGTTAACGATATAAAACTGCCACCTCGGTTGCCAATTTATATAAAAACGGAGGTGAAATCCGAGATGGGAGATATTAAGGAGGAAGACGAAACGAAGTTGGAAAAATCGAAGAAAAAGAAACACAAAAAGGAGAAGAAACATAAGAAGAAAAGTAAGAAACGGAAAAAATCGTCAAGTGATGACTCCAACGATTCCGATATTTCAGGTAACAAAGCTGATAGACTCAAATATTTAAGAAAAAAAATTAAATAAAAGATCATCGATTGTTATTATTAAAAATAAAACGTAATTATTGTCTCATTTTGCGTTATTATATTTTGTGTATTCAGCCTCCAATAGTATGTTTATTTAAAAGCAAAATGATTTGCCTAAGTAAACATTATTTTTTTGAAGAAAACTATTATGGTATTGATATCAGGGTCTTCTATTCTTATTTTCTCCTCCTTAACCTCTTATAACAATGCAGTCAGATAAAATCAACGTACATTTATGTATTTTTAAATGTATGTATTTATTAAAAACAATGTATAATTATCATATCATCTCATATTATCTCTATTTTTACTTAATAACATTTTTACATGACTCTTAAATTCATCTTTATTACTGTACTTCTTAACTAAATCAAAAACATTAATCGATTTATTATTTTGCAACCAGTATCGTAGAGAATTTGGAACCCCCCTGAAAATAATTCTTCCGCTCCCTAAACATTCGTTGTCTTTATAGAACACCGCAAATTGTCCTTCAGTGATCGCTCTGATGTGTTTGGATAATTGTACGATTAACCCTACTTCAGTTTCAAAAATATTGCAATCTACTAAATCGTGAGTGTGTTGAAATTTAAACTGACAGGAAAATACATTATTCTCTGCTAAGTCCGTAGGTTTGGTGTCAATCCAGTGTGGTGTTGAAGTGCAAAATGTTTGAGTGTGTAATGAAGGATGCTCAGTGCCTAGAGCCTGAAATGGTTAAGAAAATTAATATGAGGAAGTTCAGTGTTTAAAGAAAGCAGTTATTATAATTAACTAATAATAATACTAGGATCTAAAGTACCTCATTCAAGTCTTATTTGCGTTTATAATTTTTCAATCAACCAAATAATCATATGGAGTGTTGTACTAAACCTATCAAAAATTAAAAAAAATCATTTCACATAGATATTTTAAGAAAACAAAAAAATTCGGTCTTCTAAGTTATCCATGAAAATATTTGGTAAAAGTGGAGAAATTGAACTTCCCATTGGTAAACCATCTTTTTGTAAATAAATTTTGTTATTGAATGTGAAATAATTTTGATTGACACAAAGAGCAAATAATTGAATGAATTCTAATCGTTTTATTAACTCTATATTACAATTAATTAAAATTATGTTTAATAAACTACTGGTCTTATGGGCACGTTTGGTGTGAGTGTTTCAATTAAACAGTATAGTTTAGGTGCTTATGGATTTTTGTTTATAATGTGATATTTATCTAAATTATTAAAGCAGATATTACAACTTTCTAAGTTTTGTTTAACTTCTTTTCGAAATTTTGTTGTGGGTTAGAATTTTTTAAATTCTCATTCTCTTTGAAATCACTGACCACGCTTAAATAAATATCTTTTGGAAGAATGACTTTACGTTATTGCCTTTACCTGCTTTAACAGATTAGAATTATTAGATTGTCTTATATAGATTAGATTATGTTATTTTCTGATTAATTGATTTTAGAAGTGAAATGTTCACTTCTAAAATCAAGAAGTGAAATGTTAGAAATGTATTATTATTTTTGGTACATTTATGCCCGGTTGCACAAAACATTTCTGAAAAGTTAATCGGCGTTTAACAAGCCGTTAGCCAATCAGATTGAAGAATTCAAATTTTCAAATTTGAATTCTCTGATCTGATTGGCTAACAAATCTGTCAACATGACAGCTGTGCTTTGTGCAAGCGGACATACGTCTTTTTTTAAAGATTTATTTTTCAATAAATTACAAATTGATCTAACATTTCACTCCTAATATCAATTAAACGAAAAATAACTGAAAGCAATCTTTCGTTTTTCTTCTTGATTTTTGGTATTGGGTGTACATTTATTTTGTATTGGATTTACGTGAAATTGTATGTCATTTCAGAAAAACTGTTAGTCTGAATGTATCCCTCTATAAAAATTATGCCTTCTCCGTTAAAATATTCTTGTCACACTTACCACAAAAATTATGTTATTCGTAACATCTTTTCTGGCAACAAAATAACCTTTTGGCACTCCTCCTATCCTACTTCTTTGCCCTAGAGTCCAATGATGTATACCGTTATGTTTGCCAACTATTTCACCTGTATCCGTGTCCACAAAATTACCTTCTTTATTCTCTATGTACTATAAAAATAAAAATAAAAACAATAATATTTTTATTATCTGTCTTGTTTTTAGTAGCAACAAGTTAAAAAAAAACTTTAATAAATGGACGATGACACTGTTGACGGGGTACTAATAAATATAAAATTCTAAATCTCATAAATAGGGAAGGCTCGGGTGAGTTGACGGTATTAAGCTTAATTGTTATTTTTCAACTTTTGCTTTGCACATATAAACCTTAATATTTTATATACGATTGCTTCTTCTATGCTTTAAACGTTTTTTGTTTTAAATAATATGTTACAATGAAGAGTTATCTCCCCTGCATATACTCGCTGGCCTATCCATCTTCCGCACATAAATTCTTCATAGAAATTTGCGTGGACAATTTATATTTAAATTGTCCACTGCAAACAAAACTTTATTCTTTCGCGCATTTTTTGAAAGGGTCTAAGTTGTGGCGAACTACTATAAAAGTACGGACAAAAGTATGAAAATAATGGCGGGCAATTGTTGCTACAGTTTTTAAAGTATTGATCCCTCCTCTTGTTGTTTAAGTTTCAAATAACGGTTACAATATTACTAACTGTTTTGTCACTTATCAACAATGTATATACATTTTACAACATATATTAGGATATGTTGTAAAATGTGTATACTTCTGGTTATTTTCTTAAATGTTTATTAATTTTTATTCATGTTTATTAATATTTATTAATGGGTCAAAATTAATAAACATTTAAGAAAATAATCAGAAGTGTACATATTTCACAACATATCCCATTATTCAAAACTTGTGTACGATATTTGGAGTAAAAAATCACAATCAATTAATCATAAGGTGTCAATTAATCAAAAGGGCGATTAATCAAAAGGTGTTTTTTTAAAATTTATTTACTGGAACAGGAATTTATTTGTAAATTTATAAAATATCGCAGAATAACGTAGGTATTTATCTCATCCCAGTACAAGGTCAGATAATAGAAGTAAGATTACGTATTATCACAATTAATTACTGTGCTAGAAAAACTTTTTTAATATTCATTTTACGACATATTGTCATTCTTTGAAATATTTTTTGGATCGTTAAAAACTACTAATAAAGATATAAAAAACATAAATTTATGGCCAGCAAACTAAAAACTTTGAAAAAAGGCGTTTTTATTTAGTAAAAATATGTCTCGAATAAATGTATTTCATGAGAAATTGCCCATTACTGCGGTTGCAAGACGGGCAATAAAAAAATTAGTTAGAAAGTTTGATAAAACTGGATCTGTTGGTAATAAAAAGAAAATAAAGAAAAAATACAACGAAAACAACGCGGTAATGATAATGGCTTTACAATCCAAGATTATCATTAAGACGCAAAGGACGAGAGTTAAATGTTAGCCATAGCTTATTACAAAAGATTTTTAAAGAAAACAAAATTTACCCTTACAAACATAAATTAAGGCACACCCTCGAAAATCAAGATCTCGCCTTTAGATTAGATTTTGGCTTACGGGTTGGTGAGCATTTAATAGAAAACAGAAATTTTCACACAAAAATAATGTTTACTGATGAATCAACATTTTCCACGAATGGTATTGTATCCTCCCAAAATTGTAGATTTTGGTCACCACAATCCAAGTGTTACCATCAGTTCGTGGAACCAGCGTTATTCAAAAGTGAATGTTTGGTGTGGAATGTTATTTAATAAAATTATTAGACCTTATTTTTTCACCGACAACTTAGTTAAACCAACATAGTTATTTGAGAATGTTACAAAATTTTATGGAGCCTTTACTACAGGAAGAAGTAACTAATTTCGACGAGATTTATTATCAACAGGATGGCTGTCCAGCCCATAGTACATTGTACATTAGTG
>JAWQRJ010003941.1:0-11523 GCA_033557515.1 Diorygopyx duplodentatus
CAAAATATATAGTGAATAACTCCGGACTTAAGATCCATAACTCCCTGTCCGTCCATATCTCTGCCCATTCCTTCCCATTTACTTTTGTTATGTTTTCCGTTTCTTCATATATTTCTTCTATTTTGTTTACAAGGTGTTCGTTTATATTCACTCTCCGCATTTCTTGCCGCAGGCATTTTCTCTCTATTGTGTCGAAAGCCCTCTTCAGATCCACGAAAACCGCATATATTTTCCCTTCTCCAGTTCTTTATCATTTATTCTGTTCAATACGTATACGTTGTCCACTCTTATATACTCTTCCCTCTCTAAATCCCATCTGCGTATCCGGAAGTATTTGTATTTCCTCTATCTCATGCTTCAGCTTTTCGTTTTGCACCATAGATCTTGTATGCCGTATTTAATAATGTTGTTCACCTATAGTTCTTTACTTCCATTTTGTTCTCCTTTTTAAATATCGGAATTATTATTTCTTCACTTATCCGGGAACCCGCTCCCCTCCATTTTTCGCTAAAGATCTTTGTCAAGCTTTCTATTTCCTCCGTTCTTAGACCTGTTCACTTATATTATCACTTCATCTCATCCACTGTCATCCCGTCTATTTCTTTTCTTTTTCGGTCCGTGACTACTTTTTTACTTCCTTCCATTTTTCTTTCTTTCGAATTTTCGATCCACCCAAAATGTTGATAAAATAATTATCTCATTCTTTCATTTCTATATCTTCATTTATTTTTACCCTAGCGCCTCTTTCCCTCTTGATAAATCTCCATATTTCTGACTCGTTCCGTATGTTTTTTATTTCGTCTTCATATTCTGGAGCCTTCGCTTTCTTCTTTTCTTACAGAGTTTTTTTATATTCTCCTTTCTTCCGTTTATATTAATTTATTTTTATAGTGCCTTTCTTGCAATCTCTCAACACTTTTCTCGTTTCCCTTTTCTTCCTCCAGCATTCTGCATCCCACCACCTACTTATTCACTTATGCACTTCTCTTCTTTTACTACTGCAGTTATTATTTCTTCCTTTCGCTCTTCCCAGGTATTTCATCCGGCGTTGAATTCACCCTTTATCCTTTGTTGGTATCTTCACTATTGCTTCCTATGTCCATGCATTAACGGTATACTTATCTTCATAACACGAAAATATTAACATAAAGAAAGGAGGTCTGTTCTAGCTTGCTTTCGGCGTCACTGAACTTTAATCTTAGCTAATCTAGATTGATTATTTTGCATAATTAATCACTCTATAATAATGTTCAGATTGTACAGATATTTCAATTTCCAAAAAAATGAAAATCGTCAAACTTTACTCTTGATCACTTAATCATATGTTGTTCCTATTTTCCTCATTTCCACATCAAAATCTCATCTATTGTTTCTGTGTTCAGCTCTAAGTTCATCCTCAAATTTCATTGCTCGTCCTCCAGCCTCTATTCTTATTTTCATTCTTTTTGTTTCTTCCACAACTATATACTTTGGCGGACTTCTCTCCAAACCTAAAATCCACCTTAAGTATTTTATTATGTAAATCTTCCACCTTCTGATGTTCTTCCCAACCCCACACCTCTGCTTCATACATTATTACACTTTTAATAAGACTATCAAACATCATAGTTCTTTTTCTAAAATCGTGCCGGAATATTCTCTATCCTATCCCCCATTTCTGAGGCATTATTGCTGTTGCCTTCTTTGCCCTTTCCCGCACATGTGCTTCAAAGCCACCACTTCTTTTCATTGTAAATTCCAAATATTTGAATTCCTTTACCTCCACCAGAACTGTGTTGGTCCATTTCCATTCTATATTCTTTTTCCTACCACCCTTTCCAAACACCATATTTTTTTATTTCTCCGCATTGACCTCTAGTTTCTTCTTTTTTAAGTATTTGTAGAAATGCTTAATCATTTCCCTTAATTCTTGTGGATTTTTGCCAGGAAAACTTTAGCATCTGCATTCGCCAGTGACCAAAACTTTTCATTTCACACAACTCCACCTGCTTGTCCTCTCTCCAATACCTTCTCTAGATCCGCAAAATATATAGTGAATAACTCCGGACTTAAGATCCATAACTCCCTGTCCGTCCATATCTCTGCCCATCCCTTCCCATTTACTTTTGTTATGTTTTCCGTTTCTTCATATATTTCTTCTATTTTGTTTACAAGGTGTTCGTTTATATTCACTCTCCGCATTTCTTGCCACAGGCATTTTCTCTCTATTGTGTCGAAAGCCCCCTTCAGATCCACGAAAACCGCATATATTTTCCCTTCTCCAGTTCTTTATCATTTATTCTGTTGAATACGTATACGTTATCCACTCTTATATACTCTTCCCTCTCTAAATCCCATTTGCGTATCCGGAAGTATTTGTATTTCCGCTATCTCATGCTTCAGCTTTTCGTTTTGCACCATAGATTTGTATTTTGTTCTCCTTTTTAAATATCGGAATTATTATTTCTTCACTTATCCGGGAAGCCCCTCCATTTTTCGCTAAAGATCTTTGTCAAGCTTTCTATTTTCTCCGTTCTTAGGCCTGTTCACTTATATTATCACTTCATCTCATCCACTGTCATCCCGTCTATTTCTTTTATTTTTCGGTCCGTGACTACTTTTTTACATCCTTCCATTTTTCTTTCTTTCGAATTTTCGATCCACCCAAAATAGCGCCTCTTCTCCATATTTCCGACTCATTCCGTATGTTTTTTTTATTTCGTCTTCATCTTCTTGGGCCTTCGCTTTCTTCTTTTTTGCAGAGTTTTTTATATCCTCCTTTCTTCCATTTATGTTCATTTATTTTTATAATGTCTTTCCTGCAATCTCTCAACAGTTTTCTCGTTTCCCTTTTCTTCCTCCAGCATTCTGCACCCCACTACCTACTCATTCCCCTTGTTACCCGTTGTACTCTCGTCTTCTCTTCTTTTATTACTGCAGCAATTATTTCTTCCTTTCGCTCTTCCCAAGTATCTTCACTATTGCTTCCTATGTCCATGCATTAACGGTATACTTATCTTCATTTCTTCTTACTCCTCTTGTGGAACTTCCATTCTTCTGGAACTTCATACCGTCATTCGCTGACGGTCTGATTCTATTCTGCTTTCCACTAGGAATTCCTTTACTTTCCATTTTGCGTCCATGTTCACTAAAACATAATCCACTACGGATTTTCCATTTCCGCCTATGTACGTCAACTCTCCCCCTCATCTTCGTTTGCGTTCCCGTTTAAAATTCCCCAGCCTGGTTCCTCGATCCGTTCTATCAACAAATTAACCTTCGCTGTTGAGCATCATGTCCTTCAATTTTCTTTCATCCTGTTTCTCTCCATCCACAGCTCTGCCGCCAACCCTTTTACCTGTTCTTGAATTAAAATCCCGCTAGAATTAAACGGTATTCCTGTGTTTCTCCCATTGACTCGTTTAGATTTTCTATAATGTTGCCTCTGTTGTATATCGTTTGTATCCTCCATCTTTCTTACCCCATAATTAATCTTCTCTCCTTTATGCCATCTGATTCTATTTTGTTTTACTTCTTCTTGAATCTCACTTCTTATTTCTGTGAAGATTCCTCCTTTTGCTCTGCCCTTCTTCTTTCTCTTGAATAATAATTGGATTCAAAACACAAGCCTTAAGTGGTTTTTTTTTGGAAAGTGAAATTAATAATGAGATTTTTTCTAACGAAACGTGCTATATATTGCACAATCAATTTTAATATCTATTTTGCACTTAATGTCTAATTAATGGTCGATTAATTAGAATTAATGTCGATTAATGATAATTAATAGTTCTGTCTTGAAAGAACTTGCATTAAAACCATAAGGACAAATAACATTAATAATAATTAAGTCCTACAGTTCAAAGCGAAATAATTCATTTACTGGGAACAAATATTGTGGAGAAAATTTATTCTAGATATTAATTAGAGATTTTTTACTAATATAGATTTACAACAAGAGAGCATTCTGCCCAAGAATCTTACAAACAGTCTAACAAATTTAAGAAGGTAAACTCATTTAATTCATTACAAGACAATTCTACAGTTTTCGCAACAATATGGAATGTAACGCCTGTTTTTTTAAGAAAAAAGGCATAGAAAAGCCAAAAATGTTTTCGATGGCAATGGATGAAAAAAAATCAAATCCAGAATCTTACATTAGAAAATGTTTATTACCACTGCTTGGATAATTTGATAACACAAAGTAGTAAGTTCATACCTGTTGACTAATTTTTCCGAGATAATAATAGCCTGCTTGCTTTTTTAACGATTCCTGTTTCATTAGGAATGGCAGAAAGAAGTTTTTCTAAATAATAATAAATTTTATTTCCAAAAATAAAGAATATTGTATCCTAAAAGAAATAAAGAATGGTGTTAAAAGTTTAAATGTTAAGTTAAATGGTGTTTCTATCTATTGAAACAGAAGAACTTGAGCATTTGAAATTGAAATTGTAAAGAATACCTTGGAAACAAAACAATGGAAGCTCGTCTGAATGAAATTGTGTACATTGTGGATGAATTCCGAGCTTGGGTGAAATAGTGACAGACTCAAACATCATTGGTAACCAACGGTATTGAGCATTGAGCATTAATTTTGGCAAGGAAACGTTTTTGCAAGCATACCAACATCAACAGAATGGGAATGCTGGGGAACAACACGCATATAAGACGTCATCATATGATGACGTCGAGATGCTGATAAAATCAAAAATTTCGTCGCTTTAACGAAGAATCAATTTGGAAAGAAGATGAACATTTTGCGCTCCGACCGAGGAAGTGAATAAATACACTGCGAAATGTTTGGAAGATTTTCGGAAGACTGAAGGTTCCCAAGTGCCCACAACAAAATGGAGTCGCTGACAGGAAGAATCGATATCTTGAAGAAATGTCCAGATATTTACTGTTTCAAGCCAATCTTCCTAAGAAGTACTGAATAGAGAAGCAATCAACATTCCCTTCCAGTAGGAAGAAAGGCAGTTGGTTGTAAATGGGTCAATTATGGTTCAAATGTGAAGATTGTCAGATGAATGGCGAGATAAGCAGATTCAAAGCAAGGTTGGTAGCTAAGCATACACTCAAAAGTTTGGAGATGATTACCATAAGGTGTTTGCTCGAGTTGTTGTATTTCGCTGCTTAATAGCAATTGGATCTCATTACAATACGTAAATTATTCACATTGGCGTCAAAAATGCCTTCCTGAATGATGAATTAAAAATGAAATCTATATGAAAAAAACTTAAGGATTTGCCAAACCCCAACAACAGAAGAAAGTTTACAGGTGAAGAAAGAGTCTCTTTGGATTGAAGTAATTTTCCAAATGTTGGAACAACAAAATTCATACCGCACTATTGAACCTCGGATTTACGAGAAATAATGCAGATCCTTGTGTCTATAGTAAACAAAAAGGGGAATTTGTTTATTTACATTTTATTGCATGTCTGTGACATATTGATAACAAGTAAAAATGTCAGTTTGACAAACAAAGTCATTGATGAAATTGCAAAATAGTTAAAAAAAAATGACTTGGTGTGGATCACTCACACGACTTTCTCTCACTTAACCCCCCATCTTGAAACGGTGCGACTTTAGGCAAACAAATATTTAACGATATATAATTTAAGGATGTTAGGATTGTGTTATGTTAAGCTAATGTCAGTTTTCGTAAAAAAAAGTCTAATAACTCCTAAACGGTACGACTCTGGCCAAATGTATGTTTAACAAACTAGACCATAAATTCCATAAGAAAGTTAAAAATGTAATAATATACAGGGTGTTCCATTTAAAAATCTGAAGTTGCATAGCGTCTAGAGGAAATGGGACACCTGTATATATGAATATACTGCTAGAAGAGAGAAGGACTGAAACCATGCAGATTTTATTTGAAACTTATTTCCCTAAAATGATTAGAAATGGTAGATGTGTGGACCACAAACTATTATCTAATGGACGGACAGACAGGCCAGAGGCCTAAAATGGTACCATTAGTCTTGGAATACCATAATTCGTCCAGATATATCAAAATCTCACCATTAAAATTTTGGACCGAATGCATTACTTTCTCTTTATGAGAGAACGTAAAAATTGCGAAGCCAACGGTGTACCAAAATTTCTTTGAAATTGACCATATTTGGATTGTTGTAAAACAAAAACTAAGTAATATATTTCGAAACCACTTTTACTACGTGAAAGCCCAATGCTAGAACTATAAAAAATAGAATTTTCTTCGGTCGAATTTGCACGCCATCAGATAGGCGTAATAAAGCTAAAGTAAAAAATTAATAATTATAACACCCAGCAGAACTTGTCTTTTTCCTAGTTTATTCTGCAAATTGGGTGGAGGAAACGGGCAATTTCAACATTTTAACAATTACGTCGTAGTGAAGAAGAAGCAGATTATTCAAGTTTTCGAAAGCACCCACAAGGACCGACGGACGGACCAAAGGCCAAAAATGGTACCATTAGTCTTATAATACCATAATTCGTCGAGATATATCAAAATCTCAACGTCAAAATTTTGGACCAAATGCATTACTTTCTCTTTATGAGAGAAAGTAAATACAAACTAGGGAAAGCTGTCATCACATTTGGGTGTGCAAGTTGAAAGAAATGGTTGAAAGATTGGATCATTGTTGCACATCACAGTCAATTCAAGACCATAGCTGCACAAGTTTCAATTTTGAGTCTCAAAGTGAGTAAACCAACCAGAAGAGATTTGATAGAAGTAAGGAGAATTTTCAAGTATCTAAAGGGGACTAAACCTCTGAAACTTCAAATCGGGGGAGTTTGAAGGCTAAACTTGGAGCTTGAAGGCTACGCTGACTCAGATTGCGTTGGCGACTTGGAGACACGAAAATCAACAAGCGGATTCATGTTCATGTTAGCAGGAGGTATGGTAACTTGGGGAAACAGGAGGCAAAACAACATAACACCCTCAAGTACAGAAGCAGAATACATCGCCCTAGGAGATGCTTGAAGTATATCTTGAAGCAAGACAGACATCCAGAGTTGTCTAAAGATACTGGAAGATAAGGTTTCCCATCCAACACGAGACATAGATGTTAAGTACCGTTATGTGAAGGATATCAAGTCTGCTGGAAACGTTTCTTTTGTGTATTGTCCGACGTCTGAAATGGTTGCTGATATGATGTCTATGAAGCCTTTATCAAATATCAAGTGAAGTTATTTTTGAGAACACATAGGATTAGCGAATTGAGAAGGGGTTATACAATTCAACAAATCTAGTAGTTGAATGTTATACAAAAATGTCTATTATCAATTCTGTAACTGTCAATCCAATAAATTACATCATTTGATTTTACCGTTTTATCAAGAGCAATAACAAACTATGTAAATAAATGTAAGCAAACTATTTAAAAAACTATGTAACTGTTTAAGCAAATTAATTCAATTGCTTAAATTCGAAATATTTTATCTATAAATTATTCACGTAATAGTTTTTTATTATAATTAAGTACATCCTTCCTGTCAAAGTAATGAAGATTATTTATTAGTGGTTTTTAAAAAGTCATATCAAATACTGTGTTTATTTTTCTTTTTTTTGTTAATGGCGCACACTGTAGATATACTATTTTAACAAATTTACAGCTAGCATCTTCATTTACAATATCGATTCAATAAATATTGAGAATACGGTATACACAAAATAAACAGCCTTACCTAATAGAACCAGAATGTAATGTTTATTTTTCCAAGTGTTTCCAAACACGCTCTGATATTTTTGGAAATCTGTGCATCGCCTTCTAAATAGTTTCGTGAGCAATGTGGCACGACTTCGAGGCGTTTTGTGCATGTTTGATGTTAGGCGTTTGTGAATAAATTTCTACTACACGTTAGAAAAAAGCGGCAGGCATCATGCCACATCTAATTATTATTAACGACATCCGGTAATTAATTAAAGCTTTGAAACTAGAATTCAAGACTAATTAAATTTTATCGCGTTCACATATTTTTTTAATGCATACGAATTAAATACATACACGAATTAAATCACTTTCAAATTAAGAGGAGTCTAAGTAACGATGTTTTCTTAGAATTTGTGATGTGCGTAATTTCCCTCACGTGTTTTTCGACCGTACGGTACGTACCTAATTTTACGGTGAATTATATTAGGCGTATGATCTAATTTTATTTGGAAGATTTAAGGTGAATTTACACGTGTACAGTAGCTGCCGTGGCAGCTTACTAAATCAAGGTAAATAAATTTAATTATTTGTCCTGTGCAAACATTTCCATTTAGCATTTGAACAAATTCTCTGAAGCGTTTACTCGAATGAATAAGACAAATATTTCACAACTCTATTACAAACAATATCTCAGCAATATATCTTGATTGGCTAAGCTCATTGTTAACTTGATCGCGACGCTTCGCACTTCTTTTCGAATAAGACACAATACCAAACCATAGCATTAACTTCACATTAAACTTGTAGCTGTCCCTGAAGATGTACATTGCACGAAACATGTAGGACAAGATTCTAATAAAATAATCGGTACAATAAATACAATAAGTGTACAAGATTGCATGTTATTACTATTAATAAAACCCGATTAAAATGGACACAAGCGAATTAATTTATTAATTATCAATTAATTGACATATGTCGACTACAGCTCAAATAAAAGCAGTGCGCCGTTATCCCGCGATAGAAAAAAAGCAACAACATACAATTAACGTAAGGTATGAGCAACTAGCATACAATTAGGTTTAACGAGAGATTTTTGAAATCGTCAGAACTCATGCATACATTTTTCAAGAATTGTTTTACCTCATAATTAGATAAAAACATCGTATTATTTGTCAAATAAATAGCATCATATTTTAAAGCATGTCATGCATGCTACAGTTTGTCCCGTGTGCTATATTTTTGCCAAATGCGTCTCACGACATATTAAACATTTAGTCATCACTATGAAGGCACCTGTATTAATAGAATGATCTTAAAATGGAAAATTCCAAGTAGAACGAGATAAAGCCGAATTTTGCTAATTATAAGGAAAAACTTTAAGTATGTACTTACATTGTTCTAAAAAGTAAGCGGGCTGTGGTTTTAATTAATCTGAAACAAAAGAGAAGAAAAAACATGGTCAACATTCAGAATTGAAAATTAGTAAATTTGTAAAAAATCATGTTCTACCATATAAGTAACATCTGTTAGCCTCTTAACGACGCATGAGGATAATTCGCGACGTACTGCTTCAACGTCGCTTATGGGTTTTAAATTGAGAATTGTAGAAAAAAAATCAGGCGTTAAGGGGTTAATCAAAGAGGTATTAAACCATCGCAAATGTTAAACGGTATTATTATTTCTAGATCTTTCGGTTGAAAATTTATCTCTATAAAATAATTAAAGACATAAAAGGAATTAAAAGAAACTAGTCCAACCAAATCAAATTCAAAACGTAATAAATTAAGTTTGATTCTTGCAATTTTTATGGATTTTGTTCCGTGTAATGTTTATACCGGTGTAGACTGTAGTAATAAAAACAATAAATAGAGGTTACTGTATTAACAAAACATATATTTCCTTTATCGTGTATCGTGTGAGAACTAACGGAATTATACCTCATTATTGCTTGAAAATTAATTTAGGTCATTAACTTTCAAATGTTCAACATGACATTAAAAACTATAGTTCTATGAGACACTACTTACAGGCCGCGCAGAATCAAGTGGTATTACTTCACAGAAAATATGTTTTCGACTACTGTTTCCAACAACTCGCCTGGCGCTTTGGTTATCAAATGAATTTAATGAACATTAGGATAGGAGTTGGCTGATACTCGCATATACATGTGGGCGTGCGATAACTATTACTCAATCAACAAACAAGCAGGAATTATTTAATTTTTTTAATCCAACACGTTTTTGTGTTCGTTTTAAATAATAGATAAAGCTGTGGCAACGAAAAATATTTTTTCAAGTAGGCTGTGTGAAGCAATAACAAACATAGGAACCGGTGTTATTGCTTCACAACCTACTTGAAAAATATTTTATTTATGAAAAAATACACATAAAAAAGTCTTCAAAAGAATAATTGCGGTTATAGTAATATAGGGAAGATTTGTCGGTTTTCTAGCTAAAAAAAATATGTGTAGTATTAACAAAAAAAATTAATATCAACTACAGATTAGTAGATGTGGTAATGTGAAAATTCTGAAGAGGAAAGGGGTAGGAGATGACCTCAAATAAAATATAAAAAGCCTGTATAAGGACACTAAAAGCTACTTCAGGGTAACGAAAAATCGAATATATCAGGATTGAAATAAGGCTGTGAATCCCGACCCCTGCTATTTAATATAAATTTTTCACCGCCTAATCTAATGCAACACTATTTAATATTGTTCTAGATGAGGCAGTGAAAAAAATGCAAAGGAAGCGATCAAAAAGTATTTATAGGTTACTGGAAATTGGAAGAAGCAAAAATCATCGAACTATGCAACGCGGATGACATGATAATTATGGAAAAGAGTGAAAAAAAAGTTTTGCTGTGTAGAAACTTAAACCTTGTGTCCCTTTTGCAACTCTAACTTCTACGAACAGTTTTTAACAAAATAGGAGAAATCGGTCATTCATTCAGTTTTTTATCCTTTGAATTTTGTTCTATGTTATCTGTGTTGTAATTTTTGATGATTTTTTGAAATTTTTAGTTTTGAATTCTAACCAGTAACCCAACAACAGTTGATTAATAACGTTTTGAAATAAGAAGAGTTTAAACGACAAAAAGTTGTTTTTTTTTAAATGGCACCTCTCAATTATTTTTATCTTATCGAATGTAGAATTAAAATCCTCGCTAAACGGTATTAGGTTTCCCTATACCTAAAATGTATCATTTTCAGATTATTTGTTTTTCGAGCTCTTACTGCAAAAGCAATCCTTTGACAATACATTCATTTGTTGTAAATTGGGTTGCCTACCAATAAAGAACTCAAAAAACCTTAAATAAGCGGAAAAGGATACATTTTAGGTATGGGGAAATCTAATACCGTTTAACAAGGATTTTAATTCACCCTTCGATAAGAAAAAAATAATTGGTAGGGGCCAATTTTAAAAAAAATTAATTTTTGTCATTTAACGTTTTCTTATTTCAAAATTCAATTTTGTAAAGACTGTGCGCAAGAATGTCCCGCCGAGTGTATTTCTGAAAAGTTCAATGTCTCAACTAATGGTTAATGAAGTATGAACATTATCGTATAAGTCTATTATGAAAATTCGATAGCTTATGCTTCTAAAAGTTTAATACAAACTCAACAAAATTATGCCCAAATTAAGAAAGAAATATTAGGATTTTCTTTCAGACAGGCCATTAGAGACAATTTTCAAAAAACCATTAGACAAGTGTTCTAGTGCAAAGATTGAAACTGACGCTACAAAACTATGATTATTTGTTAAATGTAAACAAGGATGTTTATTATATTTCACAGAGACACTCTTTCGTGCTAGCTATAATGATAAAACTTTTGATATAAGAGAAAATGACCTAGAACTATAAATAAGTATAATAAATTACAATAGTGTAAGTCCACAAA
>JAWQRJ010003942.1:0-11522 GCA_033557515.1 Diorygopyx duplodentatus
TCTTATCACTCAGCATTTTAATGAACTGAATAAAAAACTTCAAGGAAATGGACAAATTGTTTTAATAATGTTTGAAAATATTTAAATATTTATGACGAAACTTGACATCTTTACTAAGGATTTGGAAATGCAAATCATGAAATATTTTCCTCAACTATAAAAACATTTTCAAAACACAATAATTTTTGAAAATACGCTTGACATTGAAGAAAATGAAATTAAAAAATATTTAATGATTATACAGGAAATAAAGCAAGCTTTTGAGATGAGATTTAACCCAATTTAAAAGTTTGGAAAATACATTTCACTTTATTTTATATCCATACAAAACGGAATTCGAAATAATTAAGTTAACAATTGAGTTGAAAATAAATTTGAAAACTTGATTTCTGAAGTAGAAGAAAAATGTCTGAAAGTAGTGCAGATAATTGATCCCACACTAAAAATTGAAAATATTATATTTCGCAAGGGATTCTTTACCAAATAATTTTATATCAGTGAAGAAACTTGCTAATGCTCTTTTAACGATGCTTGGGTCCACATATTCGTGTGAAAAATTGTTTTCTTCAATGAATTTTGTAAAATCTATCAATGGGAAAAAACTTGGAAATGAATGACAGTGAAAGGCGTTAACAGTTAAACTAATGAATACCGAATATGAACTATATAATACTAATATTAAGAAACTATCTGAAAATAAATAGCAACATATTTCTCATTAAATATATTTCAACTTTATTATGCATACACATACTCGTAACTATATCTATTAATAAATAATATTTCATAATATATAGTGACTTTCTTTATTTTTCACCTGGTGTCACCTGATGCGGTAATTCATGGTATCACCCCATTGATATTAATTTTTTGACGTCGACCTTTATGTTTTGCTCTTCACTTGAAAAAGTAAAATTTGTCAAGCAAAAAGGAAACGTAAACTTTTCGGAGGATTTTTAAAGTAGAGAACCAAAAAAAAAATATCCTCCCATGCCCCTTTCCAAGTGACGCCAGTGACTTAGTGACCCACGAGTTAGTACTAAAAAAAATAATGAACAAAATTTGACCCACTTCTCAAAAAGGTTCGCCATCACTGGACTAGGGTATGTGTTTAATAGTTAAGTAAAAAAAAAACTGTTGTGTATACTTGGGTATAAATGAAGGCGAATGACCAAATATGTCTCTGTATATTATTTCTTAAGTACTTCTTCACAGTTTCCGTTAGAGACCACAAGGATATTACAGACCTAGTTGACGAGTAAGTTGAAAAGGTATCAAAAATAAAAAGGGTGGAAAATTTGTGGTTTCTATTTGTAAATTGACAATAAAGATTACACCACTAAACACTACAAGAATTAGACAAAAATATCTGGAAAAATAACCTGGGCATGAGTCTTAGAATGTGTGAATTTCTTTTCTGTTTATTCTGTTTATCAGGAATTTGATTATTAAAGGTGCAATAATCAAATACGAACACTATAAAAATTCTGACAAATAAGTAAAAAATAAAAATAGCGTTATATCTTCCGTTAAATAATGCTCTTGAACGTAAAATTGCAGATTGTTTCCTTCTTCAGGTGTAAATTATGTTTTATTTCTACACTATTAGGAAAATATTATTAACTTTAAATTAATTTTAATTTAACTTTTAATTCATACAATATATTATAAATTATTATATATATTATATATAAATTATTGTATAAATCATACAATAAAATATATAATATCGTACAATTGCATTAGTAAAAAGAAATCTTATCTAACTTCCAAAAGGGAGGAGGATTTTAATTCATTATGTATTTTTTTTCGGATATGTAGGAATATTTTCTGGCGTGGTATATATGATAGCTCTTTAAATTTAAAATTGAATTTTGAAATCGGCACGAAATTAATAACTACAATGAATAGTTATTATTGCTGTATTATTATTATAGTTAGTATTGCATGTGCATTGAAAAGTTAAATTTGAAAATTAACATTTGACTTGTAACATTTGACAGTTGACGAAAATGTTAAATATAAACAAATAATACGTAAATTAATTACGTATTATTTACGTTAATTACGTATTATCACGGTCCGAATTCAGAGACGTTACTCAACCCTCTAACCGGGGGCAACGTAGATATCGCGTTTAAATTTTTCAATACAATTTCGCGGTTCACGCTATTATCGCGTTTCACACAATTTTAAGGATATTTAAGCGTCAGGAGATGCTATATTATATAAAATAGATTCTACGTTGAATCTATTTTCTTCTATTTTGAAGCGTCGGAAGTCGTTTTTTTCCTCCTTCTAATACCTTATGCGAAAAAGATGTTTGGATTGCGTCAACACAGTTTTTTACAACAGCATTTTAGTCGTTCACATTACGATATGAGAATTAGCGAAATGTTGAAATGTGCAATATCTTTCGGTGACAATACCGACGATGATCAACAACTATTACAAACTTACAACAGTAATTACAGTGATTCTAAATCCAGTAAATTTAGGAAGCGAAAAAAGTAGTTTTGAAGATTTTAGTAAAAGCGATGAAGAATCGGATAAAGATGATGGTGGTTTTGCAAGTTGCCAATTGGTTTTGCAATTTATGGAATAAAGTAGCTATGCATGATATTTTTCCTACTCACCAGCTTTCGTTTTTTCTGCAACACCGAGAGTAAAGTTACCACTACCACTACCGCGTTACTTAAAGTCACTGAGGACATCAGGTTTGCAATGGATAATCAGCAAGTGACCATACTCGCTTTACTTGATTTTAGCAAAGCATTTGATTTCGTTGATTTTGACATCTTATTAGCACTTTTATGGGGTTTTCTGCGACTGTTATTGCCTGGCTCAGGAGTTATTTCGTGGGTCGACGGCCGTGTGTCCGCTCTGGTAAATATGTACAAAGTGTACCCCGACATGTAGAAGGAGACAGAAATACAACAAGATTGATAGAAAGGCACTTCATTTCCCACATTCCTCCAAAAAAATGCAGATGAAAAGAAAATATGAAAAGAAACAAGAACTTGATGCGAGGATTGTAATGTCGGTTTGTGCATGGAACCTTGTTTCAAAAAAACGTTCATTTCAAAAAGACATTCAAAATGTATCATGCTCAGAAGAATTATTAGAAGTTTTTGATCCTGTTCTCTACTGTTTTTTCTATTGTACGCGATAATTACCTTTGCCGTACTATGTACATTAAATATCAATAAATTAATAAGTATGTACTTAAATTTTTCTTTTTCTTTTAACATTGCGTTAACATATTCTTATAAATAGCGAATAAATATAGTCCGCGATTTTGTACAAAAAAGTTAAAAAATCGTCCGCGGAGTTTTTTTGGAATTACTCATTCTCATCCGCACTTTATACTGATTTGAGGACTGCCTCATCTCATCCTTAAGGTTCGTATACAGTTACACCTATACATGAGTTGATAACGTGAGTAAGGACGAACGGAGCGCCGAGGTTGTATATTTAAAACATGAAGCAACCGATGCTGTGGTATTTATATGGTATAATTTATTTATTGCAAACAGTTCATATAGATTACAAAAATTAAAATGCCTTTTCATAAATGCAGCTCTCATAATATTAGGGAACATATTATTCCCTCTAACATGTGAAGCAAGTGATAATGGTTTGGGCATGACTGTATCTGTGTTCTACACCAGTTGCAGCAAATGCTGAAACATCGGATACTAGATTTCGAAATCCTAATTGTACGTTCAAGCACATTCCTTGTTCCGATAATGGTGATCTGTTATATAAATGTTGTCTTCTCACATTTGGGTTTAATACTGGCGTGAACATAAATTGTGTCTCCTGGTTTGCACTATCACCTAATAACACACCGGGTAGATCACCACGTTGAAATTTTGTGTGTACTCTTATTAAATCTATAGTCACGGGCAGACATTGGCCAGCGGATTGCAATATCCAAAAGTTCGGAATCTGCAACTATTTGAATGTTCAACGACATCCAACTCTTCCTATTTCGAAACACTTCAGGACTTCTTATTTCGATATAAAATTGCCAGAATATATTAGATTATTTCTTTGCAGTATCAACATCTTATCTGACATAAACATGACTGCTTCTGATCCGAATAATGCCGTTTAGCTTGATACGAATAAAGCAGGCCAAGTGGACTGCAGGTGAGTTAAAAAATGCATTGGAAATGGGAACTTCAATTAGGGTGAGCTGCCAAGATCACGGTATATCATTCAGCACCCTTCAAGAAAGGTTGAAAAGTAAAGTAGTGCGCAGCCCATCCTTAGGAAGGAAAGGTATTTTTAATGCAAACCAAGAGGGCAACATTGTGAGGTACATGAAAACGCTCGCTTATAGTAAGCATAATACGTATTACAGATTTATCACGTTACGGTTTAGAACGCTCGCTAATACTTATTACGGATTTATCACGTTACGATTTAGAAAAGTCGTATTTGCATTTGCCGAAGACTGCAAAGACTGCCTTGAGGGGTTTCTCAAACGAAACTCGTTCCTTTCCCCCAGGAAACCAGAAGCAACTAGTTTAAATAGACTGGTTTTATAAGCTTCTACAAGATAGAACTGTTTTTTTTTCGAACATTAAAAATGTTGTGAGCAAACATAAGTTTAAGCCTAATAAACATTTTAACACAGACGAGATGGGTATAACTACCGTTAATGAGGTTAGTAACATTTTGGCAATAAAAGGGCAGAAAAGAATTGGGTGACATCTGGGCAAACAACAATTATTTGTTCATTCAGTGCTGCTGGGGGATATATCCCTCCAGTGTTTATTTTTGTCAGAGAGCAACAAACATTGGAAGTCATTGGACCAACTGGTGCTTTATAAAGATGTGCGGAATATGGCTGCACAAATAAAGAAGTATTTCTTCAGTGGGTCGGTCATTTTAAAAACTATTCTTTCTAGGACCTTATAGCAATTTCAGAAAAATGCATTCAGAAATATTGACGTTATTTCCAAATAAATTATCTCTTTAGAAAGAGAAAGAAAAACGCACAGCGCATCTAAAACAGAAAGAGCATAATTTACACCATTGGTAAGAAAATTGGTCATGATTGTGTCAAACTCCGCAAAGGAAAATTAGGTTTTATTTCATCAGCGTCTCCAGATGTGGATTAAAATTCACGTTTTCATGGATTATCTCCATGAAAACGTCTTATGCCTAGAATCCAGAGACAGCGATGGGATAGAGCTAGAAGAAAATGAACTTGGGGATAATGCGTGAAGACAATTTACTTTGGATAAACAACCTCACAGTATTCTTGAAGGAGACCTTTTTGTGACCGAAAATTGAAAATACCATTCCTTTACCATAACTGCCGATATGTCATTTCTTACTTAAGTGACCGCCATTCCCCCTTATACAAATAATATAAACAAAAGAATATAGTTTTAGTCCAGTCAATTTAGACAAAAAAAGACTTCTGCTTGGAAATTTTGGACAAGTTTTTTCCTCTTTCTTGCTTTATATTTTTTGGCGTGCTGAACACAAATTTCAACTTTGCCACTTTGTATCTGGTCTGCCTAAAAGTTATAAGGGAAAAAACATCAAAAAATCGTTTTCTCTTGTATTCAGTAGAGGGTTAAGCTTTTTTGAAAAAAGTTATTACATCAAATTAAACTAGAGAAAATTTCAGACAGCACTCAAGAATGAGTGTAACAAAACAATTTGACCAAGAACTTGAGGAATATTTATGAACTCTTTACGAACTCTCTCGAAAAAATACTGTATGTGAAAAATGTAGGAAATTTTCTCTAGTTAGTTAATTAATTTTTTCAAAGAAATTGAACGATCTACCGAATACAAGGGAAAACGGAAAAACCCGATTTTTTCATGGTTTTTCGGTTAGTTTTCTAGTTGAAATTCGTGTTCAGTACACCTACAAACATAAAGTAAGAAAGAGAAAAAACTTCTGCAAAACTTTCCAGGCAGGATCCTAGATTGACTGGACTTTTTCCTGCACACATTGTTTGCAATAGCCAGATTATTGTTTACTTTTTAGTACGTTTTTGAAGTTAGCATATTAAAAAAATAGACTATTAAAAAACATTTTTAAAGGTACAGTTACTTCCCATAAAAACTACACCACTTCGACATATTGAAAAGTTTAGTTTGTAAAATGCATTACAATATCACCATAGCGGTAGAATAAAAAAATATTAATAAAAAATAATTAGGAGTGAGCTTCACTGCACAGGATTCTTAAACAGAATTACCATACCTTCAAAATCCATTTAATGCAATGGCTTTGCCCAAAAGATTTTAATATGAGACTTGATTTTATCGCCTTAATGAACAATTTAATGTAGGAGATACCTGATTTAGATACTGCAGAGCGACGAATCTCGTTTCCACAACAATCGCATAATTAACCACCATAATTGCTTTTACGGGGCAGCAGGAAACCCTAGATGGGTTCGAGAGACAAAATTCCTAACAAGATGGGGTATAAACATTTGGTACGAATAGTTTACAGGCAAGTTAATTGATCTATATTTTTATTAAGGAAATCACACTGGCAGACTTGGTTGACTGAATAACTTAGTAACGCTGGTATTACTGTGAAGCTAATAAAATTATTTGGTGCAGCATTTTCGGCTCACCCTGTATTAATCTAGTCGGATACGTTAAAAAGCTTAAAAGAGTGGCTTTTTGCCACTCCTTACAAGCATTTTTCCACCTGTCAATTGTTGCAATACTTCCAGCATTTTCTGCGTTACTCCGTCTCAATTTTATGGCCTATTTTTATTTATTTAACCATTTCCTCCCAAACATCGATTTCGGTGGGGTTAATATCTGGACTTCTGGATGGCCAAGGTCGCTACTTTACCTTGGCTCACCGTTATCTTATAAAAATGGTCGAACAATATGTGCTGTGGAACAGGGCAATTATCTTGCTGAAATATAAAAACTCATTTCCATGTGCCGGCAATATGGATGGTAACATTGCTTGCTGCAAAGTGTCTCTGGAGCTTATCCATCACCACGCACTGATAGAGAATTTTCCACTTCGATTCACTGTATGAACATACAGTTCATTAACACGCTCTCCAATGGGTCTGTATACGCACACACGTCCATTGTTTCATGACTGAAAAGTTTCCGTATAGCGAGGACAACATTTTCCCAAATATTGAGGTTTAAATACGGCTCCGCAAAAATTAATCTCTTTTAGCTGTCTAGCTGTAATAATTGCCTTTTGTGTTTCCGTTTTACTGAGGCATAATTTTAGATGCACGACTTTCACTTGAACAAAGTAACGTTGACGTTTGACATAATTGATTAGTCATGTAAAATATTATTCACACAATATTATTTTTCAAGTTTTTGAAGTTTGTGGCAAAGCTTAGTGGTGTAGTATTTTACGGCCGTAATTATACATTTTAATGATGCAACCATTTTAATGGTGCATTTATAAATAGAAACAAATGTCCATTATTACCATTTTTGTATGTTTATGGGGCCCATTCAGAAGAGTATATTCGGATAACCCCACCCATCCATTTAGACCCCTGTGACATACACGCAATAGTTTGCACACCCTTGGTTTTAGAAATAATATAAAGAATCATACAAAATTTACAGCGTTATTATTGTAAGTAAAAGTTTGTGTCCGCAGAAGCCTCCCAATTAAAATTAAACTCATTAATTTAATATCATTGATTCATATCAGTGACAAATCTGTCAGTTGATAATTATACCTAGCCATGTTACGTTACCAGATAACAGTCGAAATCCAGTCAATCTATGGAAACAACTGTCACTTTTTGTAAATAAAAAGTGTCCAATAACTCGGTGCTACTTTTGCCCAAATGTATATTGTATATTTCATAAGATGCAGCATAAATTCCATAAGGAACCCAACAATGTAATAACATACGGGGTGTTCTATTTAAAAAACTCTACATATACGAAAATATTTTTAGAGGAAACTAAAATGATTACAATTTTTCCACCTCTTCTAATAACTGACAATCGGCTGTGTAACAAAATTTGCGACACCTGTATCTTCGATAGTTGCAATTGTTGCAATGCTTCCAGCATTCTCTGTCTTCTTCTCAATTTTGTGGCTTTTTATTATTTATTTTCCTAACCATTCGATTGACATCGATCTCGATGGTAATATATAATCTCGATAATAATAGGCACTAAACAGGGACCAGTAAACATGTATTTGTTCTAAACCTAATATATCTCATTGTATAGAATGTAATACTTCTATAAATAACCTAAATAAAAATAGGAGAAGTGTTGTTAACAGATGGACATTCGGATAGACCAATGGCCAATAATGATACCATTAGTCTTAGGCTGAGTTGCATAAAGCATAGTTAAGTTCATGATCAAAAATCACAAAGTTAACAATGCAATTAGCCAATCATGTTAGAGAATTTTGCATTTTCAAATTTGAATTGTCCAATCAGATTGCTTAATAACGTTGTTAACTTAATATGAAGTTAACAATGCTTTATACAACTGGGCCATAATTCGTCCAGATATGTCAAAATCTTACCATCAAAATTGGACCGAATGCATTACTTTCTCTTTATGAAAGAAAGTAAAAACATATATAGTAAACTTATAGGGGTGTTCAAAAAATTAACAAGACCTGAATTAATAATAGGCACTAAACAGGGACCAGTAACTAAATAAAAGTAGGTAACTAATAGCAAGTAGTATATTATAAACCCTTAGTAGTTTTATTCTGATATACATCATAGCAGATAGGTACATTATTTTCCCTCAAGACTCGTACCACTTTAATTCTGCGGACCATATTTCTTGGCTCTACATTTTTGAAAATTCCCTTGCGGTTTCTGGCCAGGGCTCCCCGAAATTAAGTGCTCTGTAGTTGTAACATAGGAGCGCACATTATCTTCCAGTTTACAGACTATAAATAATAACTGGGCTTAAACCTCAGCCGTAGCGGCGTGCGTACATTGTTAATTAATGCCGGTATTCTGGGTTATAATGAATGCCATCTATTTCGAAATACGGGCACTTAACTCACACATTTTTTACGTGGGCTAATAAAGGATAAAGGAGTGGGATCCTAACTTAGATGTCTAGATGAAATGTGGTGCAACTTAATCCACTTAAAAAAAGTTACAAAAGAATTACATTTTAATTATTTTCGAACCATAGTTGCACTTATGTTGTCTAAATCTACATTTAGACTTTAAAAAAATGCTTTCAATATCCTTGAAGAAATTGGGGCCTTATTTTAATGATAAAAACATTCTGATTTAAAGAGACTCACAGAAGAGGTGTCCGGTAGACCCCCAATAGCACATTTCTAGAAACAGAGATATGAAGAGCTATGAATTTTTGAACATATTACATCTTCATGCATCCTCATTCAACAATAGTTATCGTAAAGCCTGGACAAACAAAATCGTACTTGGCTATATAGATTTTTTTATGGAAAAAATTATACTCATTAGCTGATGTAACACAGAATTAAAAACATCATATGCAATGATGTTCCATTTACGTCCACACAGTATAGTTGGCCCCTACTTACTAAAAGTCAGTAAAACAGGTTAAAACTACAAAGGCTTGGGATAGTAAAGATTCAAAACCCATTTACAAATTGTGCGTGCTCTTACCATAAAAAGCAGTAAACCTTTTATGAATTGCAATTTAAACCTTTTATGAAGCTACTATAACGTTTTATGAATTTGATTGAGAAGATCAAGTAGACTGCTATGCCAATTAGTGCGCCAATTCAATAGATTCATCGTTTTGTAATGTTACTTACAGCAACGACTTTAGTCACTATCTTTCGACACGCCACTAAAATAGGGCTTTTAAAAGGCCTTTCTCTTCGTTTTAAACTCTTTCACATACAAACTTCGTCTTTCAACAAGGCTCTCGATCGTCCAACAACTAACAAGTGTCATGTCCCCGGACAAAGAGGGTCACTCGGTTATCAAGCTTCCATTCTCTATTCTGCCGAGCTTTTGCCTGGAAGGCGAACCAGGAGCCCTTCTCGCTTGTTATAGGGATCATTATCTCGGGGCCGGACGGCTGCTAGCGCGTTCAGCTGACAGTGATTTAGTAAGAGGCAATCCATTACAATATGGGTGACGGTCGTATCTTTGGCCAATTTCTGAAAGGTTTAATGGAGCTTAACAGGGAAAACGTGAAGAAAAGGGGAGAAAGCCTCACGTTGTATGAAATCAGAACAAAAGGTTACACGTACGAATACGAGAGGGGAACAAAAGAATTGGCGGCTATATTCTGCATAGGCAGAACAAAATTACTGGCTACACTCATACACTCAAAATTATTGTGCTGTTTACGAATCTTTTGAAGATGTGAAGATGTGATAAATGTTTATTACCATTCGACCATTTTCCCTGACTGTATTTTATATTACAAGCCTTCCCGCTACACCGCATACGCTCTAATGAGTAGGCAAACTACACGTATTTAATTTGCATATATAATTAACACTTTGAATTAACATATATTTAATGCAATTTGTATTGTGAATTCTAATTTCGTGCAATGTAGTTTCACATTTGAAAATGACGATTTTAACAGCTGTGACACATGACATTTTATATTTGTTGTTTATTTATTACCCACTTGCGATTGGGTTCTGGGCTAACATGGGTACACAGGAAACCTGGAAATTTAGATTTTAATGAAGCTCGGTATGTTTATACCTCACAAACAAATAGCCATATCAATATATGTATTTTACGATTATGTATAGGTACTTTTTTCATTACTCTTCCAATCTTCAGTTATAATTTGGACTAAACTTAACTGTATATTTATACTCCAGAAGAAGATTTACCTTCTTCGCCTTCGAACAAGAAATTGGATTCGAATTTGAAGAACTCGCTGAACCTCGAGTTTGTTGAACCACGAATAGAGGGTAAAAAAGACACAAATTTTATAAATGAAGATAATACCTGTGACGAAGGCGAAAGTCTTGTCGACATGGATTACAAGGTTAAACCTGTAGAATATTTGAATAGCGGAAAACCAAAAGGGCGTCCTGAAGGGAGTGTACAACATCAGTTTAAAAGAGTAGAATGTCTTCAGCAACTATACAAATGGGAAGAAAGTGTAAGTAAAGGCGGCAGTGACTGAGATAAGTTGAAGTTTATTGCAGAATATGTACTTAACAATTCAAAGATTCTCTTCAAATACAAAGATCCATGCGTATGTATGATTTTGTTTGTCTATACCAAATATATGCATCGAACATTAAATAATATCAAGTTTCATTTGCAGTGACAATGAGCTTTATTTTTATTTTTGCATGTACATTTGTGTAAGCTAATTGTAAATCAAAAATATCTTAAGTTGGCCGTCTGAGGGACGTTCTCTCTATTTTAAGGGTTAAAACAGATACCAAGTATGGGAAAACATGATGGATATTTGATTATGCGACATTCAAGTATTATGTACAAAATTTGAGGCTTTGTAAAGTATTTCCATGGGTATTTCCTACATTTGTGAGACCATCAATAATGTGTGTTTTTACATTT
>JAWQRJ010003943.1:0-11521 GCA_033557515.1 Diorygopyx duplodentatus
GAATGACAAAACCAGTTTCTCCAGATTTTCTCTACATTCGGTAAATTTTTCATTATTTATTAAGTATTTTTATTAATTGATTTATCATTAGATATGGATAAGTGGTTGGAACACGAAACGAGAAAAGAACTAAAACGTAATGTGGAAAATGTTCAGTTGGCAAGTACTTCTTAAGATACCAGCACTTCGGATCTAAACAATGAAAAAGCGCAGTCCTTATTTGATCAAAGAGAGAAAAAGAGAAAGTACTGCGATGAATATATTAAATATGGATTTACGTATACAGGAGATAAGAACTGTCCTAAATCACAATGTGTAGTATGTGGAGATGTTTTATCTAATGGCTGCATGAAACCTTCCCTACTTTTACGACATTTAAAAACGAAACATGCTAATTATAAAAACAAGGAACATAATTTTTTTAAACGCTTGGAGAAAATATGAATAAATCGAATTTGACATCGTACATCCTGTCATCTAACAAAGATCTCGAAAACTCTGTTGAAGCTAGTTTCCGTATTAGTTACCGTATTGCTAAATGTGGCAAATCATACCTTAGCTGAGAATTTGATTCTTCCCTGTATAAAAGATGCTGTGCGATGTATGCTTGGAGAAGAACAAGTACCTAAAATGAACAGTATTCCTCTTTCGAACAATACAATATCTTGAAGAATTTAGGATATGTCTTATGATGTTGAAATGACAATAATAAGCAGAATTAAAAATAGTAAAATTTTCGCTATCTAAGTCGAAGAAAGCACAGATGTCGCCAATTTTGCTATTTTGCTTGTTGTAGGAAGATATTATATCGATAAGAAAACCTACTGTGTCAACCTTTGTCACAATGCACAAGAGGTGAGGATATATTTAATGCTATTTACTGTTATTTCAAAGAAAAGGGGATTGATTGGTCTAATTGTTGTGGATTATGTACCGATGGTGCCAAGTTCAGATTCATCGACAAAATTTAGCTTCTAAAAACCTTCCACATGAATTGAAATTTGTTGTGAGAGTGGTTAATTTTATAAAATCGAGGCCCACAAACTCAAGAATTTTCAAAGCTCTGTGTGAGTCTTCATTCTTCGTTGCTCTTTCATACAGAAGTGAGATGGTTATCTCATGATAACGTCCAAATTGCATGACTATAAATGGCTCCACGCTGTTGCATATTTATCAGATATTTTCCTGCATATAAATAAGTAAAATTTGGCAGTTCAAAATAAGTGAATAACGGTATTTAGTGTGTCTGACAAAATTGAATCTATGATTAAAAAAAATTATTTTTGGAAATCATGTATTGAAAATAGTCAATCTGAATTGTTTGAAACTTTGCACAATTTCTTATCTGAAAACAAACTACAACTTTCCCCGCAATTAAAGCAACAAATAATTGAACATTTACAAGGATTAAATTCAGAAGTACCTGACAACATAAACTATTGGATTCTAAATCCATTTGAAGAGGAATACTTTGAGATAGGGGTACAATCTAGGGAGATGACATGTCAGGGGGTACGCTAACGAAAAAAGGTTGGGAACCGCTGGTCACTATCTCAGTCGTTGAACGTAAATTTATCAAATCTCATTTTAAACCTACTAAACTTTAAAAAAATATCTATAAAGTAACATATCTAACTCATAAAGTAATATTTAAAGTTCCTGCCTATATTTGCAAAGTTTATAAGTGTATCTACAAAGTATATTTGTATTGCGATTAATGTTTAATTTAACGATAATTTTCAGGAAATTGCTCCAGACATTTGAAAACAGATAAAACAAACACAAAATGCAATGTTGGAATATTTATTCCTACAGGAAATTTTGTTATCTTATCAAGTTATTTTTCCTTGGTATCACGTTGTATCATGTGGCATCATCATTACTTATAATTGTAAAATATTATGACTTCAACCACATTGACTAATCCTTTAATGTTCTTACTCTTTACTATCTTCTTTTCATGAGTAAAATTTGAGAAAGAAAATCTCTGACAAAACTATGTACTAACCAAATCAAGCGTTATTTAAATTAAAAATTAATGTAAGTTTTAATATATTTGTCCTATACACATTTTATTTCACTAATTTTAGTTTTTTAGTGATTTTAAGCTAAGTTAAAATCACTAAATGGAAACTAAACTTCCATGAGAAGAAGCAGACAGTAATGTACCTTGGCAAGAGTAATCCTTGAGCACAATACTGCATTATTGGAACTGGCATACAATCTGTAATGGAGCAGAGGGACTTGTTGGTAATAATCTCGAAGACATCTGTTATAAAGGGCATCCTTTAATATATTTAACAAGACTCCATAGAATAATTTTATAATTCAATACCATTTAATCAATCGAGCACCTACCATACACCATCTAAGAATTTGAAATTATATACATTATGAATTAGTAAAAAAAAATTGTATTTGTCTATTATTAAAGTTTCCACAGGGATCTAAATATGAGTGAAAATCTTGTATACCCCCATATAATTTCATAAATTCCTGGTTACTTCAAGAAAATTAAAAATCTCTGAGCTGAGTTATTGTCCTTAGAACAATAGAGTTTAAAACTGAACAATTCTTAAATCTGTACAAAAAAAAACTCACTTGCAAAAAGCAGAATATACAAAAGAGGAAAATATCACGAAAACAAAAAAAAAATTGCTCACTTTTTCTGTGACTCGGCGCCTGCACGGTCAGCGCGGCCAGCTGCTCCTCGCTCTTCGTGTTGCTGCCCATCAGCGACCGGCCCTGCCCGTCCTTGTCCGCGACGAGCGGGTACTGCCGGCTGGTCAGGATGCGCTCGAGTGCGCCGATGATGCCCGCGAACGTCGGCCTGCTCTTCGGCTCGATCGTGCAGCAGAGGAACGCGAGGTGCAGGAAGTCGGGCACGACGTCGTCCGGGCACAGCTCGAGCAGCGCCATGTAGTCGAGGCCGAAGTTGTCGGTGCGCGGCAGCTGGTCGGGGTCGGCCTCGACGCGCGTGATCAGCTCGCACAGCACGATGCCGTAGCTGAACACGTCGCTGCTCTCGTCGTAGTACTCGCCGCGCAGGCACTCGGGCGACATCCAGTACGGCGAGCCGACCGTGCACAGCTTGACCGGGCACTTCCGGTCGGGGATGCGGGCGGCCAGGCCGAAGTCGCCGACGACCGCCTCCATGTCGCCGGAGTCGAAGCGTTTTATCAGGACGTTCTACAAGTAAAAGCACCGAATTGTGTACACGTAATTGAATAATTGTTGAATGATTTTAAATTGTAAATGATAATATGCCATTAAGTCGAGGTAGTCGAGGTTGGTGCGATCGATTTAAACACAGAAACAATCTTCATAACATACAAATTACTGAAGAAGCGGCAAGTGGAGATACAAAAGCAGCTGCTGCATTTCCAGCGATATTAAGAGCAATCATTGAACGATGGAATTGTCCTCCTGAATTAGTTTTCAATGCTGATGAAGCGGGCCCTTTTTGGAAGAGAATGCCAAAACGTACATTTTTATCCTCTGATGAAAAGCGAGCACCAGGATTTAAAGCTGCAAAAGATCGTTTAATACTTCTACTGGGCAGTAACGCAAATGAAGACTTTAAATTAAAACCACTGCTTGTTTATCATTCCAAAACCCCAAGAGCAGTGAAGGGAATTTCAAAATCTTCTTTACCAGTAATTTGGGAGTCCAATAAAAAAGCTTGGATCACTATGAAAATATTCCAGAATTGGTTTACCGAACATTTTTGCACGTCTGTTAAACGCTACTGCAAATTTAAAAAGCTTGAGCCGAAAGCTTTGCTTTTGATTGACAATGCTCCAGGCCATCCAACGCATTTGTCCGACTTAACAACATGCATTCCAGTAGAAGTGGTTTTCCTGCCGCCAAATACATCTTCCTTAATCCAACCCATTGGTTGGATTAACGAAGATCCGCTTTGATCCATTGATCAAGGCGTAGTATCAAACTTTAAAGCTTATTATCTGCGGCGGACATTGCAATAACTCATTGATAAAACCGATGGAGAAGATGAACAACCATTAGAGATTTTTGGAAAAACTACAATATAATGGATGCTGTAGACAACACCAATCTTTCCTGGAATGAGGTGACCGAGAAATGTTTGAAAGGAGTATGGAAGAATGTATGGCCGGAGTTAAGCAAGGATGTTGACACAAGAGAATCCATTGTTAATGTCGACGAAATTGTCAAGCTAGCTAATGAAACAGGGTTGGATAATATAAATGTGCAGGATATTGAAGAATTATTGCAACTTACAACTGGCGAAAGTCTTTCCAACAACGATTTTAAAGAATTAGTAGATCAACAAAAGCACGAAGATGTCGAAATTAGCGTTTCTGAAGATGAGGAGCAAAAGGAACTTTCAACGGATTTTCTAAAAAAAAGTTTAGCCACTGTAACGGAAATTATGGACCAGTTTATAGAAAATGATTTAAATTTTGATAGAAGTTCAAAGGCAAGACGTTGTGTCATTGATGCGATGTGTTTTGCTATTGACAACTGCTTGCTGAATGAAACAGGAAAAGGCAAAAGACTTAGATGACTTCTTCGTAAAAAAACAAAAGATGTCAAATGAGGAAGAATCTTCCTCATCACAAACATAACTTCTTTACTCGAACTTTTTTTGATTTTCATGAATGTTTCATGAATAAAAATCGATATTAGCACTAAATAAATTTATAATTAATGTAATAAAAAAGTATTTAACAATAAATGTCAAAAAAATTGATAAATTTTCTTATTTTCTGTTATGTTTCACTTATCCCCATTATTTACATGTTAAGATGACCTAGTTTAACGCTGTTTCGTTTAGTGCTCCAACTTATTGGAACGTATCCCCCGAGCTAAGCGGGGTCTTACTGTAATATAATTATAAGGGGTCTGAATGTTCCGGATACACAACAAAATATAGGTGATTACTTGAAAGAGTGTATCACGAGAGAATTAAACATAAGAAGAAATTGAAGAACGTCTGTTCGGTAAAACAAAAACTGCTTTGGAACAACTGAAAAACTTCGAAAACAATATGAGCATTATCAAAAATAACAATAAAATTGTCAGTAATCCTGTATACATTGATAATGATCACATAGCAAATGAACTTGGAATACAGAAAGAACTAAGAAGGAAAGCTGCGTAATAAGAAGAACGGCCACCGAACAAGGATAGAAAATGGACTAATGAGTATAAGTGCAGAAGAAGATTTTAACAACTTGACACATGAAATTCAGAAAATACACAACACTAATTCTTTCAGCTTGTGTTTTTGGAATATTAATGGTTTTAATGGTTTGCACTGCCTGGACGCACAACAAAGAGAACAAATTCAGGAATTAGATATGGTTTGTTTGGTTGGGACATGAATGATGAGAACGAAATTACGTTATTTTCAAAACTATTCATAAATATTCATTTCATGTATTCAAGCAAAAATTAGCAGAAGAAATTTTACGCCATGTCCATCATTACGACAAAGATTTACTGCTCAACATTTTCCAATACTTATCGAACCGACTTCATCAAGGAAAATTCACGAACGTTGTATAGTTTGCTTATCACAAAAAAATACATTTTATCAGTGTGATAATTGCCGTATGGCTTTATGCATTATCCATTTCAAGTATTGTCATGTTGTGCAAAATAATTAGATTCCATCTCTTCTATTATTCTTAATGCATATTGAACTAAATAAAATTATGAATTCATTATTTCTGGCATTCTTATTTCATATGTTTCGAAATACTTTCATGTAAACACAATCAAGAAAAATGTTGGTGATAAGAACAAATTTTCCACTCTTCTGTGTGCATTAGCATTTTTCCAATAATGAAGGCTACTATCCCGAAATCCATGCACAGACCAAACTCAATGAAATATGGCCCGTGTTTGGGAGCATAAACAACAAATGTAGCACATTACATATTCCTGAAAAGACATCAGCGTAGATGAAAGTCTATTTATAACAGGCATCTAAGTTGGTTGCAATTGTCAAAATTTGTTGCCTTTATGGGTATAAAACCCACTATTTATATTCAACAAGAACGTCTTCTCAAATTCTTTGACTCTCATGAACCACTGTTAGGTATCGGATATTGCCTAACAACGGACAACTTTTATACGAACCCTCTATCAGCGAACCTGCTCATGAAGCAGAACACATAAAACAGAACGTGTCGAACAGACACATATAGAATTATTTGTCTACATAGAAAGGCAGTTCCGTTGGAGCTTCAAAAGAAAAAACTTCAGAGAAGAAAGCAACAAGAAAAAGAGGCAGAGAGTTGGATTCATGACAATGCAATCACAAGGAAGAGAGGAAAGAAGTATTACAAGAAAGTATTTGTTGACTATTTCGGTATGGAACGTAGTTGTATTGTGTCAAGAAAATATTTAGGCGAAAGAAGCAACTTGGATTTTAGATAAACTTTGATTGAAAAAAAGAACAATTTTGTTTGCGGTTTTCTCTTACTCCTGTTTCCTTCCTCATTTCCATTTATAACAGTTTTGAAAAAAAAATCAGATTCTTTCATAATTGCCTCTGGTTCACTTAGCATTCTACCTTATTTGTTCTTAATATACCTGTTATTGGTGGAAAATAAAACATAAAAAACCTTAGTTTATGGCAGTTTATTTCGCGCTGATTAAAACTGAAGTATGTTTTCCAGCGCACTGATAAAGATTATAACTCTGTTGCTTTTGATAAAATTCCTGATTTAAATTTAAACTCTAAGAAATGACTCCGAACGTACCGTTTCACATTGGCCACGATCCAAAACGGATGATACAAAAATTTATGTTACATATTAACCGAACGACAACATTTTTCTTTCCTTGAAAATATATATAATTTCTAAAAATATATCTCTTGTTTGTTATCTACACTTCTGTCGTTATTTATAAATAGTGTTTTCCTGTTTATTTTGTGTTGCGAAATATCTCTGGAAATCCCTTCCTAATATAATGCTACAATCATATAATTTATCTATGTACAAGATGAGTCAGCAAGGAGTGTTTTTTGGTGAACATCAAAACCATTAGTGCCACGGAAAATGTTCAAACAAAAATATATTATTGTTTTGCAACTTTAATTTCATCTCCTGAAGGAAATTAAAATCACCCATTTATGTAAGTGTAAAAGTGAAAGGTGTGAATCAACTACAATAAATTTAATTTTATGAGTAAAACTATTATTCTTTTCGTAACTTCAATATATTATAGCTTTTTGGAAGTAAATATTTGGTTAGATAAGTTGACGTAAACCCACTTATTTTGACCCAAGGCAACATTGTAAACAAAGGAACTATTTAATACAACTTAACGACAATAACATTGATTTTAGTTCCGGATTCTGCACTTATTTGTTTCAAAAATATTCTTGCTTAAATCATCCTGCCTTTAAAATTAGGCATAGAACACATTCACCCGGACTTACCTTACTAGTTAAGTCCCTATGGAAGACCCCTTTCGAATGTAGGTACGTCATGCCCTGAGCGATATCTTGAGCGATTGATATGCGCATCATCTGCGGCAGTTCCGCAGAACGATTCTGGATCAGTTGCTCGAGCGAACCACCGTTTATGTACTCGGTCAGTGCGTGCAATTGGCCCTCGTGAACGCAAACACCCATGAACGTCAAAATGTTCGGATGGGACAGTTTGTTCATCAGTTGCACCTCTTTCAGCATATTGCGGCGGTTTGAGCGTAACAGATTCATTTTCAGGACCATCACCTGGCCTGTGGTTCGATGTGTTACCTGTATGCAGAAAAATATGAATTATCATTCAACCAAAAGTGAAAAATGGAGTGAATTTATGTTGTCTGTAAAAAAATGTTAAAGTTAACAAAGTTCGTTTAGTTTAGTTTTCAAAATATAGTGCATTCAATGCACAACCATGAGATATCTCAATACTGATGTTTTTAAAAGAAAACCACCTATCAAAATAAATTTTTAATGCTTATTTAATATTGAGGAAAGTAACACAACAAAAAAGGCAAAATTAGAATAGTGTCTAGTATGACCTGGAATTTGCAGGTGACATCTGCATGATCTGTAAGATACATCTGATTGAAAAATGGCAAATATGGCACAAGAAGCCAAAAGCAGACAATTAGAAATTAATTGCTTATTAACGTAAGCAAATAGGTGACAGTGAAGGACATTAATGTTTAGGTATACAACTTTCTAGGGAAAATGTGGTAAGGCAATTAAAATACTGAGACAAAAAAGGAAATGAACCAGCTCTCTTATCTGGGTCAGAGAGCATTTGCTAATAAAAGTGAATAAAAAAGATAAATTTAAAAGAATATAGAACTTAATGTTACAGTTAAAGAACTGTTTTAATACCGCGGTATTAAATAATTGAGAGATTTGATGTTGCAGTTATGAATGTCATTAGAAAAGCAGATAGCAAGCTGCATCTCTTAAATTTGTTCCCTTAAAAAATCTCTAATTTTTTTTTTGTTCAATGGTGCACTCAGAATCTGATTGACAACCCACTTCGTACCCACAATATTCGTACCAAGAACATTGGACAATATTAGAAATTAATTACAAGCAAAGTTATTAAAACTCTATACAAAAAGATTCAGGTTTGATATAAAATAAACATTTTATTCTTGTCTTTAGACATCAGAATTATATTTTACGTATTCTATGTTCTATTTTATAATATATTACGTATTCTATGTTTTTAAATCTAAGTTCAGGCCAAAATGTGTGAACATTTTTTTATTTTACGTTGCAATGCTTCTTTTTAAAGTTTGTATGTCTTAGTTGTGTGCCTAAAGTAAAATATACTTACACATCCAATGTTAAAATATAATAATCTTTATAGACAGTGTAATTATCTATGCTTATTATAGCTATACCGATTATCTATGCTTATTATAGCTATACCGCTAATGGTTAATAAAATTTTATTGTCTTCTAACAGCCTTAATACCATAATCTTATCATGAACGTTCAGGTATATTGTATAGTTTAAGTCTTCTAAATATAATCACTTTATCAATGTGATAAAGTAATACAGATTATGAAAGGTAAATCCTATATGGTAAAGCTCAATATGTTAAAACATAAATTTGAAAATTTGGTTATGGCAAAGTGCAGATTTAAAATATTCTTACTACGACATCCTGCTATTTACATGTCGTAATAAGTATTTGTAGTAACGAGATAAATTTGTTGTAGGCGTAGCACGATAAGAGTGAGGTCACTTTCGCTAAATTTGTCAGTGATTTGTGACTTTGTTTTGAAATCACATTTGTTGACACTGCATTACGCATACAAAGATACTTATTACACTACATGCTGAATACAAAAAAAAAGCAGCGGATCTTAAATGGAATTCAGGGAAAATTTAAAGGAAAAATATAACAAATATCTGCTAGAAAGTTTACAATGTCAGTTTGGAACTTTAATACTCAATTTGTGTTTCGAAACCCCAAATATAAAAAACTTTAAAAGACAGAACCTTTTATGCTGACTCATCTAATGTGAACAAATTCTGTGGTAAATCTTATACTAATAAACGAACTAATTTTGTTTATTTATTTATTTGTTCATCTGCTTGCTTAAAAGCCATGCAATGTTGGTGATATTTGCAGGATTTAGAGATCAAAGTGCGGGGAATCCATTCGGATAGGTGTTAACTTTCAGCTAAATCGTTAAATAGTTTTTGCCAATTACAGCTAGGTTGTGGACATAGGGAGTCGAATCGTATGGCTCTATGCTGATAGAACGGAGCTAGCTCGGTCTGTTAGTTTTACCTTAGACCAAGCGATGGCGCTGCCAAAACAGACAAGCTCAATCAGGGGTAGGAAAGAATGTTTTTTTTTTGCTTTACCCCCAAGCGAGCTCGGTCTACCAGGTATGTACTGTGATACAAAATTGAACCATGTGAGCTATAACAATTACTGCGTTAATGGATATATGCATTACAAAGCATAACAAAGATCACTTTATGTTATAATTTTTGCATGCTATGAATGCAATCTACTTTAATTTCAAATTACAAATGATGATCTTTATGGTTTAGGCGACAGAGGAGAGTGAAAGTTACAGTTTTGTAAGCAGATAATAAATCATGTCCAGTCATGTATTTGAACTGCAAAAAAGTTGGTAAACCGTTAAAAAGTTATTTTTATTATCAGTGGGGGTTCCAAAATCCCCCATCTCAAAATTATTATAATAACTATAAAATCATAAAAGTATGCTAACAATAACATTGATCAAAAGGGGAAAGAGTTTATTTAATGTAAATCAAGTTAATAGGTTTTTAATAGAAAATTTCCTGAGGTATATATTTCTGTAAACCGGATTCAAGAGATCGTTAGTAAAGGAAAGGAATCCTAATAAGGCATGTACTTTAACTGTTTTATTGTTAATTTTGTCTTTATGTTTAATAAATTTGTTCCAGCACTAATTAATCATTTACAGATCTTCTGAATGGTCATTAATGTTTCAAATTTCTCTTTCTAATTCGAAGAAAGTAAGTGTGTGTATTTTGCAAGATTGAGAGGAGGGAAAACAATCTTTTCTACATTTTAAAGTTAATATGGCATAATGGAAAAATGTTGTGTTAAGAAAAAAAACATCATTTTTCCTGTAATTGAGAGCGAAAAATCAAAACATGTACATTCATAATATGCAACAAAATTATGGATTTTTGTTTCTTAAATTTAGTAATAAATAAATGGTCGATAGTAGTTCTTCATGGACCAAATGACGATGGTGCGGTGGAAGTAAAAACCAAATTTTGGGAAGACTTAACTAGAGTAATTGAAGATTGTGAAGGGAAAATAATTGTAGATGGAGATTTTAACAGCAGGTGTGGAAAAACAAGAAATAATAACGGAAAAAGAATGCTGAAGTTCTGCCAAACAAATAATCTCATTATAACAAATACATTTTTCAGGTATAAAGAAATACACAAATATGCCAGAGAAGAACCAAGTAGAAATGAAAGACCTATAATAGGATACTAGAGTAAGAAGGTGTCTTGAAATACACAGTGACCACTTTTCTTATTATGAAAAAAGAAACAAAACTAGCAGAACATGATGAAAAAGGAAGCAGAAGAAAGCTAGAATTTGAGTCAATAAAGACATATAAGTTGAGAAATAAAATAGTGGCAGAAATGTAGGAAAAAGAAATGTCAAAGGAAATTCAAAAGAAAATTAAAACCACGGAACATTGGAATGTAGAAGGAAACTATGGAATATTTTAAGGAAATAAGCAAGGAAACAGCAAAAAAGGTATATGAAAAAAAAATATAAAAAAAACCAAAAGTAGATTACAAAATACACAGATCAACGGAAGGTAGTTCAAGATTTGGCCAAAACAGCAAAGAATTTTGGAAGGAATCGTGGAAGGAATTTGGACTAGAACAAGGCAGTAAAGCTAATCAAAAACTGTTTTATAGCTAAAAATATTAAGAAGGAAAACACATGTAAAATAACATCAGTTAAGAGTGCCGATGGAGAATTGCTAACAGAAAACCACCAGATAATGTATAGA
>JAWQRJ010003944.1:0-11520 GCA_033557515.1 Diorygopyx duplodentatus
TCTCTTCTAGTTAGTCCATAAAACATGGCCTCCATTTCTATCAGATAACTAACTGCTGCTGTAATTCCTTAGAAAATACTGGCTTACGACCCAGGAATGTAGGCGCAGCTACTGTAGGCTCATGATCCTTCTTGTTAGCGAGGCGGAAGGGTGAGGCTCTGGGAATGCCAAGCCTTACCACCTTTTAGGAACCCCTTCCATTTCTCTCGGAGAGCAGAAATCGCTTGAGCCATTCTTGCACGATCCCACAGTTTCCTCTTTTTCCCACAATTTTTTTTCTTCTTTGACATAATCTGATATGAACAAAACAAATTCTTTTAGATATGGATAAACATTTTATTACGATTCGGTATAGTTCTGCATTTTATATTTACAAATAAAAACTAGATAAATACAGGCAGAAATATACCGTGCGTAGCAAAATGAATAGACTTTAGGTCTTGTAAAAATGTCGGGTAATATGGAATATCATATTTTTATTTCGGGTAATATGAGATACTACGTAAGTATTTCATATTACCCGATACGCCATCTTGAAAAAAAGTACCTGTTCACTCGTCATCAGAAGTTAATATAATATAACTGTTTAACTATAAAAAAAATATAACTGTTTAACTTGATACTGAACTTGGTTAACATCGTTGACGAAGAGAGCTTATAATTAATGCGAATTTTATAAAACTTACCTGCAAAAAACTGCAATTGAGAATAAAATTTGGAGTATACTATTAAACTAGCCAAAATTGTTAATTTCTTTATTTTATATTTGCAGGATTTAGAGATTCCGGGGACAGAAATCGATTGAGGTAGGTCTTTCAAAAACATCGTTTTAAGATATAAAAACGAGTTTTGAACGTGTGATCAAAGCTGGTAGTACTGTAGAGCTGGTAGAAGGCTATTAGTTTGACCTTTGATCACACAACGGCGCTGCCAAAATTGTTTGTTTTATTCCGAGCGAGCTCGGTCTTCCAGATACTGTTTGTGTTATATCACAAAAGTGAAAGACAACATCTAATGGCAGGAGTAAAAAAAAGTTGAAACATTACTAAAAAATTCCAAGAGCCGATTTGGTATCTTTAAAAACAAGAAACTAATGAAAACAAAAGTTGCCATATTTTGATTTTATTTTTTTCCACCGCAGAAGTATGCAACTTTTCTTTTCAACGTCAAATGATTAATAGAAAAGGAGTTACAACATGATAACTAGTTTTCATTTATTTCTCCATTTAACAAAATTAACCCTTTTACTATCATCGAAAATGAATTATCCTGTACTGTCCATGCTATAACTGTACCAGTTTTTGACTACCTCGTAATCGCTTTATCTTTTTATAAAAAAATCTTTACATAAATATGAAAGCTGTAGATAAGTATGGATCATAAAGGGAAAATTTTCGTTGTCTTGTTATCCTTTAATTTTATTTTCATCACTTTCCTCTGAACGACATTTCAGACTTCTCGGTCTGTGTCTTCTTTACTCTCTTCTAATTCTTGTTCAAATGAAAACCTAAGGGCGAACTGCTGGAAAAGTACATTATTTTTAATAAAATGTAAGGGCTCCTAAAGTATTACTGTCCTTTCGAGGCGCACTTAATATGCTTTACTTAGTAATTATTATGGTACGGTTAGTACCAACTGCTGTTTAAAATATAGGGTATCCCATAAAAATGTGGCGCAACAGAGACATATTTCAATTAGAATATCCTGTGTATCCTGTGTGAATATTAGTACATATTTATGGATAACTCGACCAATTTAAGGGTCATTTAAAAAATGGCATCCTATTTTTCAGTTTATACAGATTAGTTAGTTTGCATTTATTAGCAACAGTTCTCATTTTTGTTTCATTTCATATTAGGTGGGTAAAAACCAATAGAAGAAAGTATTGGTTTGCTCGCACATATTGGTATTATAACCAATGCCTCTATTGTTATTATTATTTCTTGGCGTTGTTATGGACGTACATTCCAATGTGCCGGTTTGCTTGGATGCCAAGTAGGTGTATTTTAATATAGTAAAGTGATTTATAAATCTACTAAGACAGAGAAAAATATAATGCTATTTATGATCAAAACCGATTTTAAAAGCAATTTCTAACGATAAGAAGCCGAATAAAAATGAAGTTTTACCATTGATTTGTTTTTTTTGCTCTATTGACCCAGTCTATATGTGCTGGTTTTTTTCAATCTAATTTAAATGAGCGAATAATATTCTAAAGAAATACTATCCAAAAAGTAAATAGCTATTAAAATTTGCCAAAATAGGTAAAGGTGACCTCAACATTTTGTGTGAACATTTTTGTGGTTTGTTCAGATATTAATAAATAGCGAATCATCAATAGTGTATCATCTCTTCCAATTTGGAACGCTACACTTTCGGATATTTTATATTAAACTTAACCATATTTTGGGATCGACTTATGTTGTACAAGGATCAACCACAAATAAATTAAGATGATCATTTCGTGTATAATTACTTTATTAAAAACTACATTAGTTAAACAATATCTAGACTTACAATACATGCTTAGTGTATATCATGTCCTTCTCTTCGGCGGTTTAGTTTTGCACGTGGTGATGCCAAGCTCTTCATCGAGGTCGCTCGTGAAATCTACACTATAAATAATATTAGAGATCATCAGGTCGACGTCCGGGAAGAATTCGAGACCGGCCGTCGAGCTCCTCGGCGTAGTTTCCTTGCTCGTGCTCTTTTTCCGTCGCCTTGTCCCCTTACTTGCCGTCGTAGGGGTTGTCGACTCGACTCTGGCGGAGACAGAGGGTCCCGTAGCACTAGATACACTAGAATCAGAAGCTACCGCTCTTGGCAGTAGTACTTTTTGACTTCTTTTTTTTAGACTTACTTTCTGTTGTGCTCTCTGTCGAATTCTCTCCGATCACTATACAGGTTGTTTCGGGTTCCTCGGCAGATGCGTCCACTGATGAGGAATGTTCCGCAGCGGTACTGCCGATGGTTGTCTCCGTTACGGCGACACTGGTTGGTGGAGCCGCGTTCGTTCCAGTTGTGTGCTTCTTTGCGGAATCTCCCATTTCCGCTGACAAAGCCGAAAGGAAGTCGGATACGCCCTCAGAAGAGGTGTCGTGTAACTGGTTTTCTGTTGGTGGCGTCGTGCTTCCGGTGGTGGCAAATCGCCAGGGGTACGTACTAAAGCGATAAGGCATGGTAATGCATTCCGTGGTAGTTGAAAAAAGTGTCCAGGCGTGGGGTGTAGTAATACATTGGGTTTTAGTTACTAACAAATCAGCTTGAGTTACAAGAGGTGGAAGGCCATGAGGTAACGGGGTAGTTGTAAATCCGTCAGCATGAGTTGCGAGGGGTGAGGTGCCATGAGGTACAGATATAATTTCTGTGGTAGTTGTAAAGTCGTTGGTTTCGGTCGCAAAAGGAGGGAGCAACAACGTAATGTCAGTTGGCTCTACTACAATGTTTATGTCTAACGATGATTGTTCTGTAGGTTCGCCAACAACGGCATACGTAGAATCGACGGGCGCTGAAGATGTAATGAATATACTTGGCGAGGGAGTCACTGCGGCATTAATCAAGTTTAGAAGAGGAGAAGACGTGGTTACCTCACTGTGCACTTGCGGTAAACCTGCGTTTGCCGAATCTGTATGCATAATAAAACAATTTTCCGTTGTTTCTCCTTTTCTGGTTACCGCATTCATAATACTCCCATCACAGAACACGTTAGAATTCTCCATGAATTTTACTTCGCATTCAGATTCAGGTTGCGCGTCCGTTCTGTGCAACGACTCAATAACGGGATTTTTGGTAACATTAGCTGGAAACTGGAAATCACTTTCCGTTTGTCCACTTATTGTTGTAAAATAATCTGGTTCAAGTAATGGGTCATGAATAACAACTTTTCTTGTGCTCAAATCCCAGAGGTAACACAAAGATTTCAGCGTCATTTCCGTGATCATTGGAAAAGGTGTTTGCTGTGTTGTGACGTCTGGTGAAAATGGCAATGTCGGTTCATAAGAAGGCATCAATGGGTCGATTGGTCGTTCTTGCTGAGTTTGATAGGTCTGCGCAACTGGTAGTATATTTCCAAAAGTATCTGTTGAACAGATCACTGGCGTTGGCTCTGTGATTTGAGGAAATAGTGTGGCATCTTGCACTTTCGCATACGTTATCTCTGCAGCAGGAGGAACAAAACCGAGTTGTTGCGGTTGAATAGTTGTTTGTTCGGTTTGCACAAGTTGGTTAGATTGGTCAGACAAAATGGATTGATACTGAGCAAACTGGTTTTGTTCACCTGGAAAGTGTGGTTGCCCAAGTACGTCTTGTTCGTGTGCACCAGGTGCGGTTACTTGAGCTTGCAAAGCTGATAGGCCAATTAAATCAGGTTGTTCTGATAAAATTTCTGGTTGCTGTGGTAATGTATTAATATATGTAGGGGGCTGTATACCGACACCATTAGGTTGAGTTAGCAACATTGTCTGCGTAGTTATTGTGAAAGGCATTGTTTCTGTTTGCTGCTGTAGCAATGAAGGAGGAATTGTGGAGGAAGGCGTAACTTGCTCGAGCGTCATGGGTTGCGTAGTTATTGCGAAACAAGTTGTTTTAGTTGGCTGCTGTGGTAATGTTGGTGGGGCTGCCGTGGATAGCGTTAATTGCAGTTGCGTAAACATTCCGAATTGAGGGCCATTATTAGACTGATTTGCCGAAATTGCCTGCCCGGAAGGCACAAGCTGTCCAGGAACTACAGATTGGGTGGTTATTGTGAAAGAAGTTGTTTGTATTGGCTGCTGTGGTAATGTTGGTGGGGCTGCCGTGGATAGTGTTAATTGCAGTTGTGTAAACATTCCGAATTGATGGCCATTATTAGATTGATTTTGCGAAATTGCCTGCCCCGAAGGCATAAGCTGTCCAGGAACTACAGATTGGGTGGTTATTGTGAAAGAAGTTGTTTCAATTAGCTGATGTGGTAATGTGGGCAGATACGTCGTGGATGTTGTAGATTGTAGTTGCGCAGACGTGTCCAATTGAGCAACATTCCTAGGTTGATTTGGCAAAATTGCCTGTCCAGAAGGCATAATTTGGTCAGGTACCATAGATTGTGTAGTGACTGCGAAACAAGTTGTTTTAGTTTGTGGTAATGCAGGCACATTTAGGGTAGTTATATTCAATTGATTAGAATGAGTAGACTGCAAAAATTGACCAGGTAATATAGATGTGCCAGATTGAGAAGGTTGCGCAGTTTGAAGATAAACAGTTTGCCCGGCAAGTATAGGCGGTGGATGTGTCACGGATTGAGTCGTTAATGTAGGAGGAACAACGTTTCGTGTCAGCTGATCAGACACGCTTTGTTGTTCTGTACTTGCCAGGTAGTTCGGAACAAATGTAGGTGACTGGGGAAGCATTGTCTGTACTCCATTGGAAAGATCAATACCTGGCTGTGTTATAACATTGGGAGGAATTAAGGAACCTTGGCCGACTTGTAGTCCTCCTGGGGCGGTTTGCAAAGGAGATGGAATAGAAGCAGGCAGCAGACTCGCAAGTGTAGTGGAGTACATTGGCGTAGCTGTGTGATATCTGCTGTAATTGGCGCATTGTAACAGAAATTGGAAGAAGGATGCATTCACTGTAGAATAGGTAGTAGTTGATTCTGCACAAGTATGAGTTGTTGTAGTCGTTGCAGTTATGGTGGTTGTTGTAGTAGTTGTTGAAGTGGTTGTTAGGGGAATTGTTTCCGTAGTTGGTACTGTTACTTTTTGTGTTGTGCCCAGCGTAACTATAGGAGAAGTTGTTCGACTACAAACTGATTGAGTTGTACTGATAGGAAGTGTACTCACATCTTGATGTTGCGTAGATGTAGGTGTGGGTAGTACAGTCATAGGAGTGCTTGAATCCTTCAAGGCTTTATGTCTACTATAATTTGCACATTGTAACAAAAATTGGAAAAAGGAAGCATTAATTGTAGGATAAGTGTGTTCAGTTGCTGTTGCAGTTGTGATCGTTGTGGAAGTAGTAATCGTTGTGGAAGTAGTAATCGTTGTGGGAGTAGTTGAAGTGGTAGAACAAACACGTGTAGTTGATACAGTTTGCGTTGTACTTGAAATAGCCATAGGACAAGTCGTTGGAATGCATTTAGGTAGGGATGTAGCAATAGGTGTACTTGTTTCGTCCTGCGCTGGTTCTATCGTCAGAAAGATTTGAACATTTGATAATTGAACTTGTTCTGCTGGAAAACTCGCGTTTCTACGCTTACTCATCGATGATATATTTAGGGGTAGATGACGTTTCGATGGTAAAATAGCCTGATGAGATGCACTATTTCGGTGTGATTTCGCGTACTTCCGAACTTCACGCAATATTTTTGCAAATTGAGGAGAATTATGTGTGGGGAATGCTGAAATGTTTGTTTGAACATTCACGACCGGATTTGCTATATATGCAGAGGAAGGGGCGGTTAGCATGTTAGGAAGTGCTGATGCCAAGGCATTCACAGTTTCGACTTGTGGATTAATTGTTCCCAAGGGGGTTTGTAGTTCAACAGAAGTAACAATGAGATCTTCTGGCGGACACGTCGTGGGGATACATAAAGTACTTGGCGTTAGCGAAGCTAGTGTTATTTGATCAACTAATTGTTGTGCAGCATCTTGTTCTATTTGCGACGGATATTGCATACCGGCTACACTATTTACTGGAGTTACTTGCATGGCAGCTGTAATCATTAGGTATGTGGTAATCATACCTAATGATAATGTACTAGATACAGTCGGTACAGTAGTTGGTTCAGAAACTGTTACGGTACTTTCAAGTTGCTGTAATTGCGACTGAAAAGGTGCAGAAGTGGTAGTATGCAATTGCAGTAGTGATATTGCGCCTGCGTGAAAGATTACTATGTTACTGCGAGTGGGAGATGTAGGAGAAGTTTGCACTGCTTGTTCCAAACTTGACTGAGAACAAGAGCTTAATGTTGGGACTGACTCATTTGCTGTCATACTGGGAGATTGGGCTATTACTTGTGGTAACAATTGTGCGCCGGCATTTAATATTGTTTCATTTTGATTTACTGTCAATGGCGGAGGCAATTCCATCAAAGTAGGGCTTGGTGTGGTTGGAAGTAATGTAGTTGGTGATAACAGTTGTTGATTCTGAATCCCAGAAATCAATGTGCTTGCCAACAGATGTCCGTTGTTTGCTAACGTCGATGACTCTTGTTGCAGTCCAAGTTGATCAGAATCTAAAATTATACATGTGGTAAGAGGGAATCCGTTTGTTGCTTTTTGACCCTTCCAATAGGGTGTGCTAGCAGGAAATCGCGCATTCTGACTGACGAGATTATTGCTATCGACCAGTATTTTATCAATGTCCAGACGACTTCCCTTTAGGCCGGAGAAGTCTAAGGGTTTAGGTTTAATTAAGGAAAAATTTAAGGTAAATTTAGGAAGATTGAGAATTGTTGAGCTAGAAATTCCCAAGTAGCTTAAAATGCACGACTCCATTGATTGAGTTTGCTGGTAACTGCTTTTATTCGATATGGGGCTTTCCTGTTGTGTGTCGACACTCATGTTGATTATCATGTTTCCCTTGGTTGTATTTATATTTGTAGATATGTTGATATTTGTATCTAGAGGAGGCGCCGTTATCGGCCCTTGAGGAATTAACGAACTAATAGTGGTGGATAAAGTAGCGTTTGGACACATTTTATCATTGTATCCCAAGAGTTCTGCGTGGAATATACATGAACCTTTAGATTTCGTGGTTTCCGATGCGGTTTGGGGAAACGTGAAACTCAGAGACGTATCAACGATTGCCTTTAGTTTATTGCAAGTAGAAGTTACAACCTCAGAAGGTGTTGATCCTTGCAGTATGTCTTTCACTACTGGGTTGATAGTAGTAGAAGTTATGGCATCAGATAATGTATATTGCAACACATTTTGCGTGAAGTTCGTAGTTAGATTTGTGCTGTTCACACCTATCAACATTACATTAAACATGCACGAATTGTTTGAAGTAACTACTGCTTCTGACGTACAGGTACCGGGTATAGTTAAATCGGAAGGTCTTGGTGCATTGACTACAATATTTGCAGCAGGGATTGAAGACAACTGATCTTGGGGTAACTGGGATAAAAGAGAAATTTGTTCCATAGCTGCACTGGCTGTCGTTATGTCTGCTATGCTAAATTCGTTTGAAAGTGTAACGTTTTGAGGATAGTTAGCGTTCGTTGTATAATCTGAAGCAGGGACTGATGGCTGGCCTTGGAGTAACTCCGATGGAAATGTAACCTGCGCTACAGTTTCGACTTCTGGATTAATTGATTCCAAGGGGGAGGTTTCTAGTGCAGCAGAAGTAATAATGAGGTTTTCTGATGGACACGTCGTGGGGATACATAAAGTACTTGACGTTGATGAAGCTAGCGTTACTTGATTAACGCCGGTTTGTGATGGCTGGCCTTGGAGTAACTCCCATGTAGATGTAACGTGCGGTACAGATGTACTGGGCGTCAATAAAACTGAAGGACTTAATTCACTCAATTGTACATTAGCTGCAACATTTGAAGGTAAGATTGAAGATGGAAGATTTTGAGGTAACTGCGATGTCAAAATAAATTGCGGCAAAGGTGCATTGAATGTCACAGTATCTGCTGCACTGGATCGAGACAATTGTACAACATTTTGCGAATAATTAGCAATTGATGCATTATCCGACGCGGAGATTGTAGGTGACTGAACTTGTGGTAGCTGCGATGTAACAACAACTTGTAACGAAGGTACAGTGGATGTTATTAAGATGGCCGGGCTAGATTCGTTTAGTTGTACAAGATTTTGAGAGTAATTAACATTTGGTGCACCAATGTGTGCAGGAATATGAGCATTTTCACCTGACGTTATATATCCAAATGCACTAGGAATTGGGCTGATTAGACCAGGCGCAATGGTGCTGTTTCCTTTAATTGTACCGCGCATTATGTTGATTATACATATCTCAGGTGTTCGGGTAGTTTGTGGTGGAATGGTTGTAATTTGTGGTAGAGCGGTTGCAATTTGTAAAGTTGCGCTGGTAATTGTCAAGGGGACGTTCAAATCTTGCAGTAAGGTTGCAGGGGTGGTTTTTAAAGACATGTTGTTGGTTGCGTATGTGAGTAATGTTACAGTGGTGGTTTCTAAAACAAGCGGTGTGTCTCCAGATGCAGTGGGTAAAGTTGTGGGTATTGGAGGAGTAGGAGGGGTAGTAACTTCAAGTGCACTGACAACTGTTGTGGCCGTTTGTGTATACATATCATTAATTTGCAGTAAATTCATTACGCATACGTCAACCGGCTCAACATTAGGTGTATATACAGGGAGAGGCATGTTTGGCAATTGAAAATATTGACCTCCGTTGACGCTCAAATATGGTTCAGTTGTTTCTGATGCAGTATTGGAAGTTTGTAAAGTAAGAACATTCGTTGTTTGGTTGTACTGAGCGGCCCTCAGATCTAGAATTTCTCCAGTATTATTACCCGAATAGCTTAGGACATTTTGAGGACTTCCCAAAGGAATGGTGGGAATGGTGCTTGTAGTGGATGGTGTAGATGGTGTTGGTGGACCTAGGCCCGCTCCAAGCAATATGTTTAACACACAAACATCAACCGCGTCGATAGTTGGTGATGGAATCTCAGTAATTTCAGTTGCCGGACTTGTAACAATGTTATTGACTAAGCTTGCAGGACTTTCGGCACTGCTTGCAATGGTAAGTATATAATTCGTAGTACCCTCGATATCTTGGGCCGCTTGCGCCTGATTTTGATCTTGACTACTCCACATACCTGATTTTGATGTCGTCGACTGTTCTTCGCTTTTAATACCAGGAACTACTGGAGACATATTATTGGCAGTGGAAGCTGTACAATTTCGCGATGTGATAGGTTGACCCGTAGTTACATTAATTGGTGTAGTAAATAATAATCGCACGTCTACGATACATGGTTGATTGAGTACGGTTGCTGGAAACTGGTAGCTTCCAGTTATGTTGTTGATATCTAAAGGTAAATTGCCAATCATTACAGTCGATTTACTAGTAGTACTAGAAATGGTTGCGTCTATGCTTGTATTGCCATCAACTTGCTTTTCTGACACACTACCAATCATTATAGGCGATTTACTAGTAGTACTAGCAACGGTTGCGTCTATGCTTGTATCGTCATTATCTTGGTTTTCTGACATATTACCAATCAATAAGTCGTAAAGTGTTGAAGTAGCAGTTCCCGAATCACCCAATGCTTGCGCAGGTAACGGTTCTTGTGTAGATAAATCATCTTGAGGGTATGCAGAAACTCTATTGAGCAAATTTGCATTAATGTCACTAGTTTCCGTTAACTGTGGGCTAGTCATTAATAATCTGTACAAAGGTGTAGTGTCGTCCATCGCGTACTGTGATACTTGCTCAGGAAATTCACATACCGTTAAAATTTTTACATCTAGAATGCATCCTTCGGAATCTTTGGGTCCCTTGGTATATTGTTGAATGATTGCCGATTCTAGTGCCAGATTTGTATTGGCCTCTATGGATTCATCATCACTGCCATCAGCCACAGCATAGACAGCGGATGGAGCTTCAGGAGGAGGCTCCGCAGGAGGAAGAATTAAGGTATCTAGTTCTTCCTCGGAGTCATTACCTGTTTCCCCCGTTGAAGTTGATTCCAAAATGAAACTAGCTATTGAAGTGGTCGCTTCCGCAACTGATGAAGGACCGACGCTTCCCAATTGACTAGCATTTAAGTATTGAAGCAAAGCGTTAGCAGTTGGTTCAGAATCATCTGAACCATCTATAATGCAAATTGTCGATGATTCATCTGGGAAGAGGATATCACTACTGTCTTCTTTGGGATAAAGCAGTTCTTCGACGGATGATGTCTTCTTATCGGACTCCATCGCTACTTTCCCCAGCATCCAACTGGTGGTCATGGTTTTGTTCACAGGGGGCTCATATGACGGGCTGCTGCCGTTGCATACCACCAAACCGTGTTGGCGACACAATTCAGATAATTCGGAGATGAAATCCGATTCATCAGTGCTTGAGCGGTTCAAAAGAAAACTAAGATTACTCGCTTTAAATGCTGCGCTAAATTCAGTTGTTTCATCTATCGTTCCGGCCGCAGGGCCTGGTCGCAAGGTACGGGGCGTACGAGGCGTTACGTTGTCCTGAACATCCGTACCTTCAATTATGTTACTAGATGCTGTGTCACTTTTTGACGCAACGCTGCTTGTTAATGAGGTATCGGTTGGCCGTGTCGATCTAGATCTTCCAAAGAAAACGAATTCTCGACGCGTTGTTGCGGTGTAGGGCTCCGTTGATGTTTCTATTTCACCTGACGTCGAAGTTTCCGTCGATTTAGTTCTTCCGAAGAAAACGAACTCTCGAAGCGTTGTTGCGGTATAGGGCTCCGTTGATGTTGCTGTTTCACCAGACGTCGAACTTTCAGTCGATCTAGTTCTTCCGAAGAAAACGAACTCTCGAAGCGTTGTTGCGGTATAGGGCTCCGTTGATGTTGCTATTTCACCAGAC
>JAWQRJ010003945.1:0-11520 GCA_033557515.1 Diorygopyx duplodentatus
TACCTCAGGAGTTGGCGGTTGTGGGTCCTTATCTTTAATACGCACACGAAGGCCGCATTCGGTCTTGGTAATTTGCCTCAAAGCTGCACACAAAATATCCTGATGTTAATGCACATGTTATACACATTATTTTCCTAAAGATGGTTAGTAGAGAAACATTTTATGGGAGATTTTTTAGTTTACATGCTATAGGTGCTATAGGTTTTATCAACATATTTAATTATGCAGCGGCATTCGTGTTTCAAAAGCAGCACTCTGTATTTTTACCTGTGATGTACAGGTGTCTCACCTAAGATTACCACAGTTAATAACTCCGCAAGTAAAATACATATTTTTTTATGCAAACGATAGCCGATTTCTAGCAGTGGCTTCATTCAATTTTTTTTTCATATTTCATGGCTTACTAAATATTTAACCGAAAATGAAAATTTTCTTTCAAAATCATTCGAATTATGGCCAATTCGTGAATTTTCAACAAATTTCGCCATATGAAAAAAAAATGGAAAATCAAACAATTTTTGAGAAATTTTGAATTTAATTCGTTGCAGCCACTCCTACCGCCATTTTATTAAGAAGGTGGTGGCAAGAAGCGGCTTTAACTACCCAACCATCGTTTGTTTTGTGACAATTCGTGTTTGTACTCACTATGAAATGTATTTTCCCAGTCATTTTACTTTATATTTTTATTTTTTAGTCAAGAAATTTATCAAATAAAATATGGAATACACTATTAATTTTTATATCGACAGCAGTTATCGCAATACGATATGTTGTACCTGTTCAAACAAGGCAATCAGGATGCTATTTTTCAATATTTATCATCAGATGATGTCATTAAGCGCAACGAAAATAGCACACTTAATAAAAGGTAAAACTTTTTATCAAGTACTTAGACGACAGTAATAGGGGGTTTTGACTACCCAGGAAATGTTTGTTTTATGACAGTTCATGTTTGTACAGCCTCTCGGGCGTGAATTGGAACATCTTCTGGCAACACATGAAGTTGCTTAAAATAAAACATATAATCAATAATTTATATAACTTAACATTGTATTTTCACTGTAAGTCATTGTTATGTCACTGAGTGTACCATATACATATAAAATAAACTGACTTGTTTAACAAACTCACCAATGAGTTCCTTTTAGTATTTCAATTTTTAACACAAAGAAAAATAATTGTACTAAACTTACTAATTCAAGAAAAAGTATATAACGTAGCGATTCTCAACCTCTGGGGCGCGCCCCCCTAGGCGGACGTGATAAAACTACGTGGGGGTGCGAGTATATGGATAAAAATGAGAAAAAAATATTCTAAAAAAATTATTAAATTTACTCAAAGAAAATCAATAAAATACATTCTGACATAATAAAAAATAAAATACACGTTTACACTGATATAATACACTTATAAATAGGATTGTATCAGTACTGCACAATGTATTTAATAATCAACTTATCAATATTAAATATAAAACAAGATTAATACTTATTAGTGACTCCGTTGGGCCCGTCTTGCACAGCAAAGTTTTGCGAAAGAAGGTTTAATATTAGAAATTGACACTCTAAGCTCTCTTTCTATATTTAGCTGAGATCTATATTTTATCTTCAAAGCAGCCACCGCAGAAAAGTAGGTTTCGCAAAGGTAGGATGTTGAAAATTGTAATAGTATATGAAATGCTCTTCTTTTCAGTGCAGAACACTCATCATCCAACCCTGCCCAAAATTCAAAGAGTGATTTATTACTAAATCGTCTTTTGATTTCTGCACTTGCCGTGAAGTCTATAAAGATTTCTTCTTCGGCAGTTGAGAGATCTTCGGGAATATTTTGAAATATGACGGAGTTTTTATAAAATATCTGAATAAGATTTTAAAGTATTTAAGTTGGGATCAATTATTTTATTTGAGCTAATTTGTTTATAATCTTTTATAGCGAATAACTTCCGGAAATGTTATGCTGGCATTTATATCAATGGTTCTGGGTTCATATGGGCACAAAATCATAGTATTCACGCTCAACATTTATCATCGCCAGAGTTCCGGCCAGTAGCTAATTTGCTTATAATAGTTTATAGCGAGTAACCGCTGAAAAATGTTATGCTGGCGTTTCTATCAATAATTCTGGGTCTGTAAGAGCACAACATCGTAGTATTTCAAATATTTCCAGATCGGTGGATTGGAAGAGGTGGTCCGATTGCTTGGCCTGCACGATCGCCAGACCTCACGCCCCTGGGCTTCTTCCTGTGGGATTATGTTGAATCTTTGGGGTATGCGACACCTATTCGTGGAGAGGAAGATCATCATGCTAGAGTCTTGGCTGCAGAACTATTGATAGAAACTCCAGAATAACAAATTTTGACAGTTATTCCCTATAAAAAATATAAACAAATTAGCTACTTGCCGAAACTCTGGCTATTATGAGTTTTAGGGGTAAATACTATGATTTTGTTCACATATCAACCCAGAACTACTGATAGAAACGCCACATCTGCTCAACGATTGGAGTATTTCGTATAATAATTTTGAATTAAAATTTACTTTTGATATATAGTCCCACTCCATCCCCAATACCAGTATCACGACCCACAAAAAAAGCTAATGTCAATAGCAAATAAAGAGTTATCAGTATACGGATAAATAGGGTTTGAACATTTTAATTAAATAGTAATAAGTTGGCTTACATTTCAGCTCTTGGTGCAGTTCTTTCAGCACAGGAGTAGACCATTTAGTTTCGTGAATACACAATCGCGTCCCAGGCAATTTTATAGTTTTGTCATCAATCTCTGCAGCTCGCTCTAGCCATGTCGGCACAGTTTCATACTTCTCAACACCCGCATATTTGGCGTTGTATTTTTTCAGATGTTCATTGATCACTTGATGCCACCGTTTCGGATGATTACCATGTCTCATTAGTGGTGCGTATAATTCAGATTTGTAATCAGAAGCTTCATTGATGACGTTCGTTGGCTGATACTTCATAATAATACCCTTATGGTTAAATGTTAAACGTCTCATTTCTCTGGTAGCGGCTATTTTCAATTTTCTTATCTTTTCGCTCTTTTCCTCAAGTTTATGTTTGCAGAATAATTCCATTTTTCTTTCGTTTCGCGTTTTCGTGTTTTCCCATAGTTCGGCGAGCATTTTTTCAAGCAACTCCATTCTGAGATTTTGAATATCCTGTATCTCTGATTCTCTAAACGCCCATTCGTCCATTTCCATAGATGCAATTATTTCTCTCCTTTTCTCAATATTCTGCTGACTAGTAACTGGTGGAAGTCGCTTTTCCCAATTTCTTTTCATCCGAGCTCTTTCTATTAGCTTCACTTCATGGTCTCCAGCAGGAAGTCCCTGGCCCCATTTTAAGAAGTCTAATTTCAATATCTCCGGATCGCTGCCGTCAATTATTTTGTAGTCGGGTTGCCAAGGGGATGTTTGAGCAGAAGAATCTCTAAACTGCGTTTGTACTTTCTTGTTAATCATCAGATCCCTGCGTGTAGTTTGTCCAAGCATATCCCTTGCACTGTGCAACGTTAACGCAGTTATTATAGCAGAAGGAATTGGCCTGCAAAAGATGTGTATAAAGAAGACAATTTCTAAATTACCATAATGTTTTGACCTGTGAAAAAATTTCGCTCTATCTGCACCGAGTATATCTGGAGGTTTTCCAGTCTTCTGTTTGGATCTGTCAACATATTCTGGTACAGCACCGAGCTGAGGTTTCATACATATTTGCATCCTGGGCACATGGGGCAGATCGGTGAACATCGTAGGAAAAATCGGAAGAATTGTCTGTGCGACAGAAGGAAGAAAGATTGAAAGAAAGAAATATGTAATTAAGTATAAACGGTTGTTTCTGCAGGCAGCCACCAACGAGTTTCACTTACAAATTTTGAGTTACTAACAACCGCTGTTCTTCCATATTTCTTATAATCTTTTGAACTGGGTACTATAAATAAAGGATCTAAAAATAATATGTCGGTTGTAACAACTAAAATATATCAGCTTCTGACAAAATACTACCATAAAACATATCATTTGTTCGCACAGTTTGCACCTTTGGTAACTTCATGCTTTCTATTGCACTTCGTTTTAATAACAATATCAATTATGGCACTGAGTACTGCTGCGGCACTACTTAATGTGTAAAGATATGTGTTTAATCGATTCGTAGTCATGGCAAAGGAATTTTTAATTTAACCCAAATTTATTTACTAATGTTCTAATACAACGGATGCAACTTTGGAAACAAATAATTTGATTTAACCCGCGGTGGTTTAATAATAATTTGGTTTATTGTCTGCTTCGTATACAGGGGGTTGAATTTTACGACGCCCACCATTGGCATCTCGCAAACTATAAGAGATACACAGTCGCTTAAATTAGACAAAAGTTGTGCTATTTTATGCTATACAATATCGTCATGGGGTGCCGGATATCTTTATTCGTTCCTGATTTATCCTAAACAAAATTAAAAATCGTGATTTTCTAAGAAAAATATATATCTTCCGTAACATTAATGCCCATTTAACGAAATTTGGAAATTTTATATTTTTGATTACGGCTAATTGGAGGGCGTAATCAGAATAGACCGATTATAAAAAACTAGTGAATGTTCGAATATTTGTAAGGATGATGCAATGCATAAGGTCAAAAAAGATTTGAAAAATAATTACAAGCAATATTATAAGCCTGTGCTATTGTAAATTGTGCATTTACCAATAGTAGAAAAATGCCAAGATTTATGAAAGTATCGATATTTAAACTTATATATATATTAAATATTCAAACAATTTATTAAACTAGTGGAAAACAAATATTTTTATTGTAGATTATTTTCTATGCACAAGTTAGTTCTCAAAGTCATTTCGTCGACTACATTTTGAACACTTTGCTTCGGAATGGCGAAGGTGTTTTATGTTTTCAGTTAGTGTGGAGGTCCTTGTTCTTGACAGCTCCCCACAGAACGTAGTCCAAGATCGTCAAACATGGTCAGCGTGAACACCAATGGAGAGGACCATATGTGATCATCCATGAATTTGGAAAAGGTAGATCCAGATGATTTGTTACAATTCGAGCATTGTGAGGACTCACCTTGCTGAAATCACTCACCCAACAAGATTTCTAACTATTGCCAATGGTAGTTCATCTAGCATCTATATTTTCTAAGTAATTGGGTCAAAAAATTACCCGGAAAACCAGCTACTGAAGTTGCTGCAGAAGGCCAATATCACTAAAATTCATTAAGAGAAATTTTTGAACAATCTTAAACAGATATATTAAATAAAAGCTACGTCTGAAGGTCACCTGTAAAGAGCCATAATACTCTATTTCAGGGATTTACGCCCTAGTCATCCTGTATGAGTGTGGTTTCTGAGACTTGTCACTAAACAAATTTTGACAAACATATTATTCAAACATACGCATCAGATCACTTTAATGAGATTGCAATAACCAATGGTAACTTGAATAACAATATAAAATTCTTACATGAATAACAATACAAATCAGCTAACAGAAAATGGTTCATATGAAAGAATACACTTTTTGTATTGTTTTCGGCTTGTTATAGCAAACTTACAGTTGCTGTAACACATACTTCAATTTGCACTATGACTATTTGACTACAGTACAGAGCAAATGTAAACCTACCTACTTTCAGACAAAACCGCACCTAATTTCCACACACGATAAATGTGTACACAGAAGGTACACCTATAAATGTTGTGTGTTATCTGTTTTTGAATGGAACTTTAACAACAATTATTAAAATGCGGAGAATACCATCAACACGAATATTATTTATACTTACGCACTGTGCATTATGCATCACTGCAGCACGTGCTTGTTTGTAATGATCTTTAGCTCCAGATACAAGAAAGACGGGATCTGGAATACGGGAGTATTGTGATAATTGAAACATGTTCACTTTTAATTTACCATAAAACAGATCCGCTGGTCGTGAACGCGACATTTCTAAGCCCGACACTAACTTTCTCCGCGAAGAGCGACTAGCGTCCAACGTTTGCATCGTTGTTATTGTTCTTACGTATGTCAATTTGACAATCAAGATAGGTCTACTACCGTGCATAGAACGTCATAGCATAGAAAACCATAATGGTTAAGAAAATTATGCAAGACGGACAGAATCTTCTACATGATGGTGTTGTAACTTTTAAATTTAATTTGAAATATCGAATAATTGATCATTGGCATCATTCTGTCGCTACGTTAGATTTTGTGTTTGTTTCATTTATACACGTGTTTATATAAAAAAACCGCGAAAGGTTTATCGTTTTTGTTAAGTGTTCCCGATTGGCTATTCACCTATAGGCAATCAATGAAAACAGGTTTGTGTAACGCGTATCCGGCTATAGGTGCAATCATTTTCAAGGAACAAAATTTTCAAATAAGACGGGAGGTCTCGAATCGTTCAGCGGTTAGAACGTTCGCCCTGATAGCGAAAGGCACGGGTTCGAATCCCGTCTCGGAGACGTTCCTTTTCCTTGAAAAAAATTCTTTGGTATATTTATATATTTACATCCTAAAATAGGGGTAATCCAGTTTTCTAGTTTGTCGAGAATAATGAAGTTGTCTGAATACATAGAAGGAAGTGAGAACATGAAACGACTCTTCTTCAACTGCAAAATGTTCTTCAGAATGCGTATGTTCTTCAGAACCGAGAACTAGTGGATTCGACTATCACGAAAAACCGAAAGATGAAAAAAGTGATGACTTAACTCATTTGTCTTCATATTAAAATAAAAATTCTGTTTATGTTTTGTTTATTTGCGTTGTAATTTCAGTTTTCACTTTTCACCTCTAAAACGATGGGAGGTACACTAATATTTCCGAGTGATTAAAGAGTTCGTTCAAACTCGCCGAACAATTCTGAATAATTTCTTAATTTCCCGCCTGTTCAATTAACTGCAACGAAAAAACTTTGATATTCTTAGTTTCGGTGAAAAATATTCAAATTGGCAAAAAACAACAAAGTTTCTTAAGGACTACAAAGTCAAAATTAAAATCATATTTATTTTAGAGTGTATTAATAAATAATGTAGATTTTATTACTTGGCGTTGACTTGTTTTCTATTGAGTACTGCAGGATAAAACTAATATCTGGTTCGTCATGATAAAATGAAGATAAACATTTTTTCCTTTCTTTATAATATATGTTCTTTATTTCACAACAAAATATAAACTATATTCATGAAAATAATAAGCCATCATAACTCACATACAAAAAACTTACAGATACAGCCTAATATACATGTTTATAAAGATTATGCTTATTATGGTACAATATAAAATATGCCATTATGTACACCATACAGTTAATAGGTATTTTCCATATACGTATGTGCATATGGAGATAAAAATAAAATCGATGCAGATTGTCACTAATTCGAACAGATATTTACAAAGGAAGAAAATTTATAGCGGAAATAGTCTGATCTCTTATCACAGTCCTATATAAAATACAGTTGTATAATATATTCTGTCTTTTCTAGTTTGACGTCTGATCCAAAAGTAATTTGGTGGAATTAGCATTAGCGGTAGATCAAAAGTGATATTAGAGGAACCGGTGCAGTTATTTTGATGACCTCTCTTCAAATGTAACAAAAGTGTGTTTGGTACTCAATTGAACGTAAGTACCAAAGTAAACACACTCTTCGTTTTTTAGACAATTTTTTTATAGTATCCATCTCCTTTGTTTCCCATATACGAAGGCCAGCTTTGTCTCTCTCTATTTAAAAATCTGGGGCACCTTTCGTTAGATCTTCTTGCCTGACACCTACACTCAATTTTAACTCTGTAAACAGTCATCTGCCCCAAATTCAAGTGAGACACTTGGTTATAGTACGAAAAATTATTGTCTTGCTCTCCTTGATCGTTTTCCTTCTGATTTTTAAATCGTTCTTCTATACATTCTTTTTTAAAGAGTTCTTCCAAAGTTGATTTTTGATAGGTTATTGATTGTTCTAAAAATAGTGATTTTTTTCACAAAAATACTATTACGTATTTGTTTACCTACCTTTTGAGCGCATGGCTGCTTTTATTTTTTCACTAATACACTGGACGTCTTTTTCTAAAACCAATTGTGCACCTTCTACTGGAGGTAACCAGTAAGTAAGGAAGATAATGTCCATAGAATTCGTAGTAGAATTTATTGATTTCACCAAAGTGCCTACATAATAGAACGTTAGCAACGAATGAGTACTATTTATTTTACTACCTTACCAACTGAAGTTAATTTGGGAACCCCTTCATATTTTTGGTACACATGTCTTTTCCCTCTATAATACCCATTTTCTTTATCCTCCATTTCCATCTCTGATTCCAAATCCCAAAGTGTCATAGAGGTATTTACTAATTTCTTTTTTTCTTCTTCAATGGTTTTCTTTACATCTTCGTTCTCTTTCGCCCTCTCTTTGTGAGATTTCAAATCTCTTTGTTCAAATCTGGATTTCCTAAGTTGACGTTCACGGTTTTTGAAGTAAGTGTCTTTTAAAATTTCCGTCGGAAGATTCGTCAAATCATGCATCAGTCGGCTGCGTGCACTTTTCACATTTCTGTAATCGTAAATTCCGTAGTGAGTTCTCTCGGCCAGGCTCTTCTTCTTCGTCGTTCCTTCAGTGGTATCTTCTGATCCGTCCATATCTGTTAGATCCTGCTTCTTGCTCCTGGTATCCCTGTTGTTCGGGTGAAACTCGAGCCTGGTTTGTCTCGGCCCGTACAAAGACATGGTGTCTGGTTCTTCTGGATACGTATAGTCTGCATCAATATCTTCGCTTTGAGGATATGGTGGTAGCTTGGATTTCCAATCCATTTGCTCATAATCGGCATCGTACTTTGACTGATCCATGTTTGCGTTCAAATTTCGATTTCTGGTATTCAAGTAATCCGATCCTTGGGATTTATGCTTGTTGTTGTGTTGTGATTTTTGACTTTTGAGCGGATCTATTGCTTTGTATGTCGTTTCTAGATTTGCTGGGGGAGTCGCTTCAGGCTGTTGTCTGTCATATTCCGGGTGCAGCTTTAAGAACTCCCGAGCTTCATCTATTGGAGATCGACTGTTGTTGTATTCGAGACTCCACCGATTATCTGAAACAAAGTAAGCAAATAATCAGTGCGTACTATCTAAAGGTCAACTTATAGATTTACGCCTTTCCTTCACTTCGAGCATTATATTCCTTCTATTCCTTGACCTGCAATGCAACTATATACGATCTACCTACTGAAGGAAATCTGTGAACATCTGTGACATGTTTTAAACCTATTAATGCATTCAAAGTTTTTGAATTCTCCAGCGCAGGGGAACCTCATTTGTCGAATATTATTAGTTGTCGATTAATTCTTGAATAATTTTAGAAGGAAATTTTCTTGAATGGTTTTGGAACGACAAGAGTACGTAAAAAGCTGGCGTTTTTAAATTTATTACTCTTTATATCTTCCAACATAGGTACTATTTATGACTTAGGCAACTGGTTATGTGGATGCATAAAAGCATCCATTCAACTATTTTGTTAGTAATTTTATAGAGGTGGATATGACATTTATTTAATGAATATGGAACCAGCTTAAAATTATTTTAAAAATGAAATTCAATTTATACTCATACCTGAATTATAAAGTTCAACTCCAGGCGGTTGGTCGTATTGATTCAAAGCAAACATTTTCGTCACCATTGTCGAATTGAACCGCAACTTGCATATGTTCGCCCGATTCTGCTGTTTTGTAGTACTTCCTGATATAAATTCGTAGATGTCTTGTCTTCCCTCGTAATCCTTGCAATTTCCGGTCCAGAATACGTACCAATCCATGCCATACGCGTCGACCGACAGGGTTAATCCACCCATTTGAGAACCTACCGTGTCGATAATGGGGTGTTTATAGATCGATTTCCCTGTCTTTCCATCCAAGATGTGAGTCTGTTGGAAGAATGAAATGGAACTTAGCTAACGTAGTTAAGAAGCAGAATTCCTATACCTCGCTGTGATAGTATACTGGAAATCCTGGACCTTTTTGGTATTTTATTAGAAAGTCCGTTACGTTGTCGCTGTTAAAATAACCAGGTGTCGGGACGCTTAAGGTTTCCGAGTTAGGAACGGTGAAATTCCACAACTGAGTAAATGTATATCCATCAAAAGCCATCGTTGTTGAATTGAAAAAAGAAGCTATGATGTCCACGACGCCATCACCTGTGATATCAACCAATACTGCAGGTGATATTACGCCCTTAACATTATCTGCGTATAGCGTAGTGATATTAGTCTAAAACAAGAACTACATTTGGTATGCATTTTATTTTAGCGGAGTAAACGAAGGATAAAATGATCAAATGTGATCATGATTTGAGTTAATCAAAAAAGCTTCCAGGGCCAATATTATTATTGAACGTTGTTACCTTTGAAGAACTGTGTTCTTTATCGTTATTAGGTCAGTAAATCATATCTTTCACAGTGCGTGAGGTAATGAGGACCATTGGTAACCAGCGTTGCAATAAACGCTTATTTTCAAATTTAAAATTTTGAGCATGTTTTTTTGCAGTAAATTGATGAAAGGCATGTGGTATATGGAACTTGTTTAACCTCTTTTTAACCTTTGGAGCACCGGCATATTACTCTTTTGACTCTAGGTTAACAAAGCGCGCCCTTATTTATAAGTAGAGAGAGATTTCATAAGACGTGAGATTTCGACGTCCATGCACCATGTTTACGAGAGAAACAGACCTCGGAAGGCGATAAGAACAGGTTGGAGTGGAATATGCAACTTTTGCAGCTGCAGTATAAAAACTGTGCTACAAAAGTAGCTCTAAAAAATTTCGGTCTCCTTCATTATTTTGAACTTCAAACAATCGCTTAAGATTAGAATAAAATGTAATATTGACTACTTTATTTAATTTTCCAGATGGAAAATTAAATGAAGTAGTCAGAAGCGTATAGTATTACATTTTATTCTAATATTAAACCTGATTAAAACGGACAAAAATAATTCAATTAAATCGCTTAAGAGACAAATAGATATTACTTCCAAAATCCTGAGCTGGATCGTCCGATAATGAAACCATGACCCTTGACAGTGGAATTTTAAAATTTTCTTGGGGTCAGATGATTGGACTACTCACCCACTTTTGTCGAGAAAAAAAAAAACAATGCCCCGAAGTAGACATAAACAAATTTTGCGATATTCTCATTTTCAAAACGGGACAAAATCAAACCAGTCATAAGATTTAAATGAGAATTTTTCTAAAGCCCTAATCGATAAACGTCTGCTTTCGTGGAAAGTAAAACTGAAATTTGAACAATTTACCCTTGAAATTGTTTAGGTACAAAATTATTCGAGTTAGTTGATTGAGAAACTGGGTTTCTATTAGCTTTTATTACTCCCACTGGAGCCAATTACCGACGATGAAAAGTTTGGATTGAGGATATCGGGAGATATATTGGCTCATTTGGTAAATAACATATTATATATATATATATATATATATATATATATATATATATATATGTATATA
>JAWQRJ010003946.1:0-11520 GCA_033557515.1 Diorygopyx duplodentatus
GCCCAAAGCACCAACAACTAAGAAGATATCTATAAATGTAATGATATTAAGTAATGATATTATTTATTTATTAATTGGTATATAATCTTTTGTAGCAATTTTTAATATCGTTTAGGTAACATATACACGTATCCTTACTGAACTACGTACACAATATCAGATATCAAATTAGGATGCACCATCTCTTAGCTGGTAGCGTAAGCAAAATTTATATAGCAGCCAGGAGTTTCTAAATTTTATTAACCCTTTTATAAGTAACAGTTGTGTATTTCAGCAATCGTTTGATTCAACCAATTTTCAACTGCGTTTTGAGTACTAGTATACAAGAATCTGTTTAAGAAAAATACTTTCATAGAAAGAGCTTTCAACAATAGCGTATTTAGAAAATTGTTAGTACATTTCTTCTACATTTTTTATATATATATTCCTATACTTACCAAAAAAATAATATTCAAAATGCCTTTTAATAATTTAAATACTGTTTAAAATATCCTGTATATTATTATGTCTTTGAAATTTCGTCGTATAGTGTGAGATAAATTATTTTGTATCATACACGTGACCCATTTCTACTAGATGCTACCTAATAACAGTTTTGCGTTTAAAACAGCCTGTATATCATTAGATCTTTGAATTTCTTATATATTCTAACTGTGAGTGTTAATATAGTGTAACGCACGTTGCGCTTTTTTAAACAAAAAAAGCAAAACGTCTTGGATACAGGAGCAGTTTCTTTACAGTATTACAAATTAAAGTAATGAATTGAAGGGAAAGTTGAGAGAAATGTCAACTCCGGAATACCTGTCTTTACTATTATTATCCAATAGTACCTCAAAAGACAACAACTCTGTAACAACTTTGAAGCACACATGATAAAAGTTTATATTTAACACAGGATAATAGTTCTCATTTATGAGGGAAAATGTGATTTTTATGTCAACTTCAGAAGGATATTACTTCTTAGGGGGTACATTTTTGCATACAAATAGCCATCTAACTCAGAAACATATTAGGAAAAATTTGCCCTTATCAAGAAACAATTGACGAATATTATTCTTCATGATTCTATTATTTTTGTTATTACTTCTGCTATTCAAAACATAGTATTCATAAACATAAATTTAAAAATATACTTTAAATATTTTATAGCCATTTTAGTTTTGGAGTAGTAATTATTCACGCAAATATAAGTATAAAGATGACGATTAAAATAAACATTGACCTGTCCGAGTATAGCATGTTTGCATAAAATCCGCGATACGAATTTTATTCCACACTCGCAATGTATTTTATGTTTTTGTTCTTTATGCGTTCTACCGAGAAAAGTTAAAAATTTCTGGCATCGTAGAAAATAAACACAAACTTGATGAAATTTTATTACACTGTATCGGTGTCATAAAGAATCCTGTAGTAAAGAATCCTAATAATCCACTAATTAATCCACATATATGTTTAATATAAATAGTCGTTGAATACATAAAATATGTAGGCATATAAATATACAGGTATAAAAGTCATAAAACAAAACAAATCAGTGATGCCAAGTTACACGAATAAATAATGGTTGGTACTACTTAATTAAAACGTTAAAGTGCTGGTGTCTCCTCTTTGGGCATGACAGTAAAATTCAGAAATCCGTCAACATCGTTGAGTTCTTTGGATGTGAACTTCGCACCAATGGTGCGCGTTCCAACTTCTTTCGGCGTAAACTTAAACTGGGCGACAGCAATCTGTTTCGCCAAAACAATGCCTTTGATTTTAATTTTAATCTGTTTAGCTCCGGGAACGTCCACAAGAAATTCCCCTTTCTTCAGCGGTACAGGAAGTGGATTTGTCAACTCTATATCGCCAATTGCTTCCTTGTCGACTTGCAGATTTTCCGGCAGTGTTATTTTGATGTCGGGCTTACGAACTCTGAAATCATCTTGCGCATAGTACTCAAATTTCGTATCTTCGACGGTTGCCAAACAACTAATATTGAAGTTAGCTTGATCTCTTAATTTCTTACAATATTCTTTATACGAAACCTCTAATTTGACTTCGTGCACAGACTCCGATTTAACGGCCACGTCAAATTTCTCATTTTTGATCTGCGCGAATGATTTTCCAATGTAAGCCATCACGTCAACTCTTAACACAACTGATACTTTGAAATCTTTATTCCTGTTTCGATTTTTCATGATCAGGCACACCGTAAATGGATCCCCGATAACGATGTCGTCACGAAGCTCAAAATTGAAGTGGATATCGTTGAAGTCTTCGTTGAGGTAGTATCTGGAGAATGAGCTTTCAGCCTGTTGGAGGGCCTTCAGCATCGTCGTGCGTTCTTCTCTTGTTTTCTCCGGATGTTTGTACGAATGCGTGATATCTTCCCTTTCGAACTTGCCGGCTGCTTTTGTGCTAATGAGCTTTCCTATTCCCAGCATATCTTTTCCCAGTAACTTTAGAGGTTGCGTCGGGCCGGTGTAACGCCAAAACACCTATAACAACGTTCCAAATTTAAAGCTTTCAATTACCGTAACATACAAAATACTACGAAAATTAAACCTTGTCTGCGAACACTACTACCTTTTAATTGTCATTTTTTGAATGCTTTTGGTTTTTTGATATTAAGATTACATAGAATTCAAGCAATACCGTTTCGAATATAGAAATTCGTGATTTGAAACACACTGTACTACAAACAATCTTTATCTCGTATGTAAACAAAGCACATCACAAGTACTGCATCATACGTTCGTCGTTAATTTGCATAGGAATGCGCCGCTAACAACACTTGAAGACAACGCACCATGCCAACAACAAGGTAATAGATGCCTTGTAGGCAGATTTAACGACACGTTTGGTTAACCTAATTGGCGAAAACCAACGCGCGCGCGCCTACTTTAGCATTTGCATCACACATCGACCATTCCAATTGAATAGCCCAGAAATAGACTGTTCAAATATTCATACTTTGTCGGCGTTGACTTCCGCAAAGAGGAAGGAACCGTCGTACGGCCTCAGCACTTCCCCCCTTTTGCAGGCCAGGACGGACGCGGGTCCGCAACGGTACACGTCCTCGCTGGGTTCCTGAGGAGTGGCATCGATCGCTTGCCAACCGTCGTATTCTTCGCCGATGTCCGGCCGTCGCATCCACACTTCGTTCCAAACGTGGAATGTCCATATGGAATCGGAATTGAGGTCGCCAATCACCTTTCCGTCGGAGTCCATGAAGTAGTCCACAGTCAGCGAGCTTTGGGTGTCGTGGGCTGACGAGTAGTTGGTGACTACTCTCGATGGAATTCCAAGAGCACGGCAAACTGTTCGAAAATAAAGTGATAAAATGAATTTTTGTAGTCGACGGCGGAACATGTGACAGAATGAATGCTAATTGGTGTTTGAATGTTTACAAACGCTGTGCATGCGGATGGTAATGCGCCTATTGTTTTATGCAAAGCTATTGGTAGCGCCAAGGTTAATTGCATCATCTTGTTAATGTAAACAAATCGTAATAATAGTTGGTTTTGTTCAAAGGCTCTGTGCGGATTTGCAGACCCTAGGTTCTTAGTTACTATGGGGGAATGTTTAATAGGCCTAACATGTAAACGCACATTCGAGTCGACCCTGTCTTGAACATATATGCCTGAATCAATTTTTCATTTCTAAATGACGTTAGCTTGCTTTATAAACCCTCGTAATGTATTCATCTGTATGAAGTAGTGGTAGGGAAGGAATTAGTATCTACTCATATTTTATAAAAACTGGTACCTACTCTCTTTTTCCCAACGCTGAGATCTGCTAATGTTGAAAAAGTTGAGATCAATTAAGATGAGTGTTTGTTTATTGCCTGTTTATTAACTTCGATGAAAATATTGTCATGGTGGGGGATTATAATGAAGATTTACTGGCAGAGGAGGAATGGAAAAGAAAAGATGAAGTGCTACTTTCAGTTCTGCAAAATGAAAACGTCATTTATTGGAGTTGGAGGCCCTAATGTTTCAGATGACTTGGAAACGACGGTAGATTTTCTGTTGCTTACCTTTGGTGAATATTGAACATATTGTTTTTGAAAAAAGGTTTCCTACAACACGGTTTCACTCTTACACGTTAATAAAAATTGCCGAGACCCTCTTATAAAACTATGCATGTATACAAACACACTTCGATAACACGATTTTTATTCCCAATATTTACAAAATTAAGTTACTATGCCATATTCCATGAAGTGCACAATAAGCACGTATTTATACACACAAAAAATAAATAAAATTCGGGGAATAACCGCATTTTCTGACATCCAGGTTCTTTGAGTCGTGCCCATCATTTGCACAGTATGAATATTGTGTTCCAAGCGTTCAGTTGAAGAGTAGTTTCTTAAAAGGAACATTTAAGAAACGATTTAAAGTTTAATGTAAAAGCAGAATTTAATTCTGTAAATCGTATGTATAGCATTCGTCTAGAAGGCATCGAATTCCGAATCACTATTTATTATTATTAATTATGTTGCATCTAAAAAATCTTCACTATTGTGAATTTTAGCTATCAATCGTGAAAATGTCGTCTATACCGAGGAAAATACTGCCTCCTGCAATATCTATTTTGGTGATTGAAATACATAATATATTTACATAGAAAATCTTCACCATCACTCAAAATATATAAACAAACAATATTTTCCACTGTACTTTTTGTGGGTTCCTTTTGTGCCCAGCGGTATTCAACCATTTTTTAAAACAGAACATCTTGTATTTTTCTATATTCTTATTTGTCAACTCTGCCTGGAGGTAAAGGTATTTTACTATTTAAATTGGAATGCAATGTTCTCTAGTTATTTAAATAAATCATGTGGATTTTTACAATTTGAAACACGTATTTTCGTATCTGAGTAGCTAAAACTATCTTCTAACCGGTAATGCTTTTAAAAATTATTAATGTTTATTAAATAATGGCAAACTTAATATCTTCAAAAAAGTCTTCAAAAATCTTCTTTCAAATTCGCTTTAACTTTTATTAATTACATACAACATATGTGTTATATTTAAACTCAACTATTAAACAATCGTGAAATTGCACAATATATTGAAGAACAACATATTGTTCGTTATGTTGTTCTTCATCATGTTGTTTAATTTCATGATTGTTGAACTTCGTACTTACAAGGTCCGTTGTGAGCACAAAAGTAGTTTTTGCCTCTTAATAATTGTGCACTATTTTCATGTTGTAATAGCGCATCTCCCTCCGTGGAGATACACTTTGTTGTAGTAAAATCGGAAAGTAAAAAAATGAAAAGAGAAGTGTTAGAAGCCAAAGAAGCTAAATACTTTGAAAAGTATTGATTTTAGATATAACCAATAAACTTAAAGAAAATTGAAAAGTGAATGTAATTGTGAAAATAAATATGTATTAATTCGCTTAAATTAATGAAATTATGACTATTCAAAAATAGTCATCTTTGCTATTACGCAATAAACACCCTATATAATATTAAAGATTTGTAAAACTGCCATCAGATAGTGAATGAAGAGTCCTAGCTGATTAGATCCTAGGCTAGTCACACTAAGAAAAAGATGGTGAATAAGAATTTACAAAAAACACAGATTGTTCCATTAAAAGCTGAGTGGGTGTGGATCACTCACACGAGTTTGAATGTCCAATAACAATACTTTAAATGTCCAATAACTTCTAAACGCTGCGAGTTTGGGATAATGTATGTTGAATAAAATCGACCACAAGTTCGACAAGGAATTTAATAAACGGGTGCGCTCTGAAAAGCACTGCGGACCATAGTAAATTCGGCACGCCATACAAAGCTGGCGCTAGCAGCTCATAAAAATTTCAAATAAATTCTTAGATGGTTTAGAATTTTCATGTACCTACATAATCAAGTACACACATGCCTAATTAATGAACAATACACTAGTATATATTGCAAAGTAGTTCCACATGTAATAAACAAAAAATGTACATTAAAAAAGGTGAGAAAATGTACATAAAATTCCGTAATAAATAAAAATAAGGTAATGATAATAATAATTTAAAAGCAGGCAATACTTTGAAAAGTACAATTTGTGATTACCTAAATGAAAAAAAATAGTTATTCCTAATGTAGTTATGTTTGTGCACTGAATTACAAATGTATCCGTTTACTTAATAGTGACATTTGGAGAGATATTTCTATGGCTCTTGATATACTTATTTGATATGTGAATACCAGACTCTCACTTTTATTGGATTAATAGCTAAGGCTCTTAATATAAGGCTCTAAGACTACCCTGAAAGTGATATCCAAAAAAATATGCAACTGTAAACCAAAAGAAATTAAAAAAAAATACCTTACACAACAAATATATTAAAAACAGCATGTATGTAACTAGCATCCTAAAACAAAACTAACCACGTTCTATATTTATGCTAACATTTTATAAACTTCAAAACACATACAAAATACACGAAACTAAGGATATAACAGGCATGAATGCAAAAATCCCGGGTGTGTAAAAACTATTCGATTATGTTTCGGACTTGCATATTATAAAGAAGACCAGAGATGTGTAAAGTATGCCGGTACACACATTTACGATACCTTGAAATGCTCAAAGTCAACCAAGTGCAACCATAATTCAACAATTGCAGACGAGCAACATCTTTTAAGCTACTTGGGAAATTAAAAGATTGCGAAATTCTCAGTCTCAGTCATAAGACCAGATATTATCAGACCGGGCATATCAAAAAGAAAACGATATTTTTGGGTTGGGTTGGGTTGCACATCTATCTGGGACAGAGCATTAGATGCGAGAAAACAAGCCAGACAGAAGAAATAAAAAGACACATAACATTAGCAAGGCGTGTCTTCGGCAGGCAAAGCGGCATTTTGAGAAACCAAAAAAAATCCTTAGTACTGAGAAGATCCGTTTACAACCAATGTGTGCTCCCCGTCCTTACATATGCCGCACAAACATGGTCGTTGACAAAAGACCTGACGGATAAACCCGCTAAGGCACAGAGGAGCGACGGAGAGGATAATGTTGAACATTACATTGAAAGACCGAGTAAGAAATGAGGATATTAGTCAAACAACTATACTAATAGATGTGAACCAACACGTGGCTTCCCTGAAATGGGCAGGACACATACTAAGACGGAAGAATGACGGCAGATGGAATAAACAGGTCCAACACTGGAGACCCTGGCTGGGAAAAAGAAGCAGAGGCCGCCCACAGACAAGATGGAGAGATGACCTAAAGCTAACAGCGGGACTCAGCTGCGAAAGGAAGGCCCAGCACAGGGAACTATGAAGACAAACAGGGGAGGCCTATATCCAGCACTGGGTGGCAAAGGGCTGATAAAGAAGAAGAAAAAGAAAAAGAAGAATATTTTACACGTTCAACATTGTTTGAAATTTTTGCACATGAATTCTTTTGATGTTTACGAAAAAGCATTTTTTTAATTTCTGTTTTGGCAGCGACTATCTACTTGATAGAATACAGCCCTGTACTTCAGAATTCAGTGATTAAATGTCTAGCAGGTCTTGTAATGTCGAAAAACTGCTTATAGATCGAGCTCCATAACGAATTATCTCTTCTTCTCTTAGTGAATGCTGGTGATAATCCTACAAAAGCAGAAATTGCTCGATAATTTATAGAATAATTACGTACGAGAAACGATGTTTACTCGATATAAAACGTTTTAACAATGATTTTTCTTCAAACAAAAGTAACTTCCGTTAAACTTATTTAAATTTTTTTACAGAAAATGACTACTTTGATGACGCTGGTGGCTACGCCGGATTTCGCTTTGTGTTGAATTTCGCTCAGGGTACCGCAATCTATGAAGTTCACATAAATGCGACACATACCTTAGATAATCTGTTCAAATCCGCATTTTTACAAAGCCTCCCAAGATGTACGCTACCAAATTTGGTGCAATTCAACAATATTTACTTACTTGTGGTTAACACTCCAGCAAAAACCCAACACTGACCGAACCTGACTGGCTTCTTCTTCTTGTAATATTTTTGCAGAATTTCGGCACTACCAATCCACTTCGTCGGCGCAGTTCCTCCAGAATGGTTTTCTGACCAATTGCCCATGACAACGCCTTCATCGTCTACGCTGTTCACCGCGGCAGCCAACGCTCTCGTGATCTGCACCGGATCTGCTTTGCTGGCACCGTGGATTTTTCCGACACAACTCATCACGTACATAGAACACTCCAAGACATGTTCATCGAATTGACAGTACTTCCAAATAGTCGGTCTCAGCCTGTTTGCGGTACCCCTCCATATCAGGCCAACGTCACTCAGCGTGGTTTCTTCGCGCCATTCTTCGTTCTTCATGTAAACCTGATCTCTCTTGTTCCACGGATTGAACAAAATGTATACGCTGGTCTCCCAGCTGTATCTGTACGCGCCGTCATCAACAATTTTAGTGTCAATTTCCATTTTCCACTTGGCCACTGGACAATCTGGAGATGAGGTTACTTGGACTGAAAGGACGTCTTCGTTTGTCGACTCGAGGACAACGTTCCATGTTAAGGATTTATCTGGCTTCCTTAGTAAGGGTACGGCAATCAGTGTGCCTTGGCCGTAATTCGGTTTTTCTTCATCTACAAAAGCATGTACAAAAGTAACATTTTGTAGTGAATATATTTGACAAGGAATGGGAGAGATCTCAGAACTTACTTCGTTTAAGTGATTAAATGGAAAGGTTTTTGGAGACATGCTTTAAGCCTATTTAGAATTTACAAAATAAACAAGTAGAGGTATGAAGACAAGTCGCCGATAACGAATTCAAACAATTCTGAGAAAAGAAATAAAATGCAAAAGGTATGTCATCAAATAGATTTTGTGAACATGTTATATTATATTGTCCGATATAGCACTGCATAGTCCATTTATTTTTGTTATGACAAAAGCCACTATGGTTTGCCAATAGCCATATTTTATTAGTTAGCATATCATCGTATCATCATACCATCGACGACGAAGATAAACGATATACCATCCTTAGCTTCATTGTATGGCCTGCTTAAATGGATGTCAAGTCGGAACGCTTGACCTCTTCGCACGACTAATTGAGGCTCCACTTCTCTGGTCATTAGATCGTATTTAGAGGTGTTATGAGCGGACCCGTTGACGGCGACGCACGGGTCAATCTTCCTCACGATGAGGATGTCGGCTTCTTTTTCGGCATCGATGTAAGGCAGCCCGTCCGTCTCATCTGGAATTAAGAAGAAACGACGGTTAAATTGCGCGCTGAGGTCATCAATTGCCGAAATCGCCGCGAATTGCCCAATGGCGAAGGTAGAGATGTGGGTCAGCGGGCGACCTTGGCGAAAGCAAAACCGATCAGATGTTTACGTTAGTGATTCATTTTTTTTCTATGCACAGTCTCTAAACCCGCTCGACTAGTTAGAAACACACCACTGTACATTATTAATAGAAATAACGTCATGGTTGTCTGGCGTGTGTTTTATGAATACTAGCCGTTGCTTTACTTTCTTATTGGCGATGCCAAATGGAAGCAAACGTTAAGTTATTACATAAAGTATAGATGTTGCAGATCAAAGGGCCGCCACTTTGAAAGTGATAGTGAATACTCTGCTGAAGAAGATAGTATGGATTTAGAACTTGAAAAGAACTGTGCAAGGGAGACTTAAATAGTTTTTATATGGAAAATATCACCCGTTTATAATTAGCTTTTAATTTATAAGGAAAAATGAATTTTATTTTCATTGAAACTTATTTTAAACAAGCTTTAATTATTGCTAATTTGGATGGATTGATGCTGGATATGCTCCGCGAACGCTCGTCCTCTATTAATAAATTAAAACTTATTTATATACGAACAGTTTCTGCAACATTATTTACATTATCTTAAATTTATCTTAAACATCATCTCTTTTGACTTAAATTAAAAAAAAATCAATCGCTGCAGTAAACTGTTGCTACTGTTGTGAAAATATACATTTCTCCGAGCGAGCTTCATTTTCCAAGTTCTGAAAGGCATACTTCAGAAAAACGGCATGCAGTAGGCCACGAAAACTTTACTTAATGACTCTAACGCTTGCAGTGAAGTTTATTTCAATGGAAGACCTTAGAATAAATCAATTAACATATGTATGAAAAGTTCATCACCATCTTGTTCATTTGCGATTTGTAGTGTCGCATTCATACTTATGTCTTGAGTCTCTCCTATATATGTAGCATTGCAAGTTTCACTTGTAAGAGTGTATACACCATTTTTTTCTAGTAATTTGGTAGGTGGTTTACTATTGTTAAGTATGTTTTTTAGATTATGGTTTATTTTAAGGGCAAGTGAAATGTTGAATTTATTAGCAATGTTTTTTAATATTGTTACTGATTTTGCTTTGGTAAGTGATGGCTCTATAGATTGGTTTAAGTTTGTCTTCTATATGCAGTACTGTTGTGTGGTTATTATGTCTAGTATAGTATTTTTGAAATATATTGTTAAAACAGTGGATATCGTAACCATTGTTAGAAGCAATTTGTTGTATAATGTTTAACTTTTTTCCATGTTATTAAAACTGAGAGGAGTACTTTTTCTTTTTTTCATGTCTGCGTATATAAGACATGAAAATTGATTTTTTAATTGTTTGGTCACGCAAAGAATTAAATGGGATAATATCGTCGGTTTGTGTAGGTTTCCTATAAATGTCTATAAATCAATGTATAAATAATTAATTGTATGTGGGGATGTTATTAAAGTGATATCTAAAAAAATTTAAGGTGTGATTATTTTCTGATTCTGTGGTGAATTTTATTTTAGGGTGTAAAGTATTTATAAAATTATGAAGTTGATTTATAATATTTATACTTGAATTGTGAATTATGACTAGAAGAATATCGTCTACATATCTGTTCCACAATATAATTTTGTTAATGAATTCGAAATTGCTGTTGTGTATAATTTCTTCTAAATGGTTCATGAAAATGTCACTCATAAGTGTGTAGGTAAACATTCAATCATTTTGTAATATTTATTGTTAAATGTAAAGTGATTTTGGTTAATACAAGCAGTTAAAAGTTTTATTAAGTTATTTGCATCTGTGTTATTTTTTAAGTGATCATTAATGATTTGTGTAGAAATTGTTTCTTTAATAGGTATATTAGTGTATAAGTTAGTAATGTCAAATGATAAAGCTGTAAATTCAGAAGGTAGTCTAAATTGTGGATGTTATCAAATAAATTGTAACGATTTTGTATAGCATATATAGATATAAATTCCATTATATTTTTAAAAAAATTTACTAAGAATTTAGAAACAAAGTATGAACTAAAGTTCATAGTGGAGATCATAGAGTTATTAGTGGAGATTATAATTTATCTAATTGGAATGCCATTTTTGTATATTTTGGGAAGTGAATGTAGCTTAGGGGCGATTGGCTTCATAGGTAATGCTTGTTTGGGATTGAAATTATATTTATTTAAAGTTTCTGAAGTATTTTTTATGATTTTTTTGAAATTATTGGAAAGTTAGATTAGGGTTTCTCTGTACAAAGTCATTTTCTTGTATAAAT
>JAWQRJ010003947.1:0-11519 GCA_033557515.1 Diorygopyx duplodentatus
AGTTAGTAGTTATGATGCCGTCTGTAATGAGCGGCGAAACGTCAACGGAGAGTTTCTTCACCGACGTGGCGATCACCGGAAACCAAAGAGTATGGTATTTATGAATGGTATTTTTTTAAAACGGAAAAACCATACAAAAGATACAATTATTAACCTCATCATTTTTTTAAACATTTATAGTACTTAATTCAAAACTTATTTATTTAAATGGTTGTCAATATAAACTGCCGTGGTGTAAGTTAATTTGCACCAGACGGACCATTTCTTACCTTATGGATCATCCACTTCCATCTTTTCGAAGACTCCTTCCTTCTCACTGCTGGAAAAAGGTGGTCCCGGTGGAGGTTCCTTTGGAGGTCTCTCACCATGTTTCTTCTCCTTGCCCTCCGTTTCTTTGGGTTTGGTAAGGGGCTTGAAAACAACTCTCCTAAACTTGTGTCGGTTGTTAATCTTGCCCATTTCATCCCAGGAGCACAATTAATTGTTGCCCTTTTGCATCCTCCGCCCTATCGACTACTCTCCAGTTTTTGGTATTTACCGCATTGGGCTTTCAATCCTTTCGGAGATTGTTACTTCACCTGCCTCTATTGGTCCCGGAAATCAAAAAAAGCGAGCAATCAATAAAAAATCCATTGATGTAGGTGTGGTAAAATATTTTAGGTTGCATACCGTCTTTAATTTGACCCAGATGCAAGAGCATATCAGCTGGGTGTGCTCCTGTATTTCTATATTTATACTTTCCCGTATTGGCTGCGTCGGAATATAAATAATGGGAACTAAAGCGATAAATACGCAATCGATTGATTGGATTGAATTTTCATCGTTGGGGCCGACAGAGAGGTTTCCCATAATAGTAATGTACCAGTCGGTAAGGAAGGAAACTGGTAACCTGGTATAGGGAAACGGTGTTTATTTAGACGGTTTAAATCTCGGGTGATCTCACCCCATGAAGGATAGAGGCCGCTGTGAGGTCGGTTAGGAAATTCTATCTGTTGAAGTATCAATAAGAATTTTTGTTTCTGACAAAACTGGAATACTACTATCAAGTTAACATAATATAGAAGTTTCCGTACTACTTGAAAGAGGATTTTCTATGCTTGTAGAACATGAACTGATAGTGTATTCTTTTAAAACTCTTCTTTTGTGAACCGGTGGATGGCTCAATGAGTTCCAGGTGAATTCTGGAACTCAATGAGATGCTCACGGGTAGACGATCGTGTCCAATTTCTTCTAGACTATGCAACTTGAGTTGCATAGCATTACATAGTCAGACACCTGAGGTGCAGAACAGTAAAGCCTAGATTAAGTTAATCTAATTTTATTCCATTACAATTATTCATCCATTAAAATTTTAAGAACAATACGTAAATCGATCAATTTTTAGTAAGTTTCCTTTAGTGCTAAATAATACTCGCACATCACGTGTCTTTCATAAATTTATAATAAGAAAAAGTCCCTCAATATTTAAACTCGGTAAGAGAAAGTCGTGTGATGATTTACACCAGTTGATTTATTATCTATAGTTATTTAATTATAATGAAAACTGTTTCATCCATCTGTACTTGAATGCCCTTTTCTACTACCTTATAAAGTGGATTTATAATTAAATCAAATTTAGTTAATTTTTAAAATTCCTACAACTTAACGCTTTTACTTTGGCAATTTATTGTAAAGAGAAAAGTTAAATAAATTGTCCACAGAACGTTGCAGTTTCATAATTATGGAAATGTGCATTAACATTGAAAATGTCTCTGTTTTTATGAATCTCTGTGTTCAAGAAATAGCGGCTTGCAGTGGCTCGCAACTTGGCATCTACCAAAGCCCTAACCATTTTTGTTTACAAAATGAAAACTTTATTTGTTTATGTAGAGTTCCCCCATAAAGTATTTTGAGTGTTTCGATATCTAAAAACATCTACAAATTAATATTGTATCATCGACAAAGTGAACAGAGTTGTTCGGAATTAAATTATAATACACATCGTTTATGTATACAGATAATGAAAAGTAGTGGGCCTATGACACTTTCCTATGGAATTCCTATATTAATCGGTTTCGGACTTGATTTTGGATGATTGCAATCGACCAGTTGCATACGGTGAGTTAGATAACTTTTAAGTAAATTTAAGGCTACCCCCCTTATCCCATAGTATTCCAACTTCAATAAAATATTCCAACTTCAATAAATTCGATGATCGACACAATCAAAGGCTTTGCTGCGGTCACAAAGCACAATCGCACTACCTTGGATATAACATTAATTGTGGATGTATTCTATCTAAAACCATATTGGTTTTGATTTAATAATTGTTTTTTTTAAATTCGAGTACAACCTAGTTTTTAATGATATTTCAAATATCTTTGCAAAGATAGGTATGATTGCAATACGTCGTTAATTATGTAATACATGTTTATCTACGTATTAATTAATTGGGATCACTCTAGAAACTGAATTTACCCGGGAAGATACCTTTGGAAAAACTTTCATTTATTAGTACGGTAAGCGAATTGTTCATGATTTCTGCAGTATCATTAATTAATTGAGCATTTAAATTGTAAATCTCACGCACTGGAAATTCATTCAGTCCCATGATAATATTAATAAATGAGTGGGCGTGGATCACTCACACGACTTTCTCCCACCTAACCCCCCCGAACTCTAAACAGTGCCACTTTGGGGCAAATAAATATTTAACAAGGATATTAGGATTGTGGCACAAAACAGAAATTCTGAATAAAATAATTACCCAACAAAACTTTTCTTTACTTTATGTTTGTTTTATTTCTTGTTCACATTTATAACACATTTAGAAGTATACGACGATGCGTCAAAACACTGAGCGCTATCTTTCAGACAATGTTTTTTTTCACGTAAAATAAAGCATTATACCTAATACAGTTTTCTTTCGCAAACGCTATTTTCACTACCTTCCCTAGGATCCGCTAGATGGAGACTCCTCTATTGTATTTATTATTGTTATTTGCATAATACGGACGGTTTGTTATTATGTTACAAAAAAATCGGTCAGACAAGGACTGACTGAAAAACTTTTTCGTCGACTCTATCGCTCGGTCTATCAGACACTCCGAACTCCGCTCGGACTTTCAGTGTTTGTTTCAATTTATAATAATAAAAAGTAAGCACCATCGTGTGATAAAATATAAATCTAACATTCGACGAGCACGCGAACGCTCCCTATTATAGCAACCTAGCTGTAATAAGCAAAAACTCATTTTTTTATATCTTAAGACGATTTTGTTGAAGGTCGGCACCTATCTCAATCAATTTTAAGCACACTGTATGTAACTGATTGAACATGGCGCATTTCAGATACCACGCAGTTACTTAAAGAAAATAGAGAAGAATCTGAAATAAATGTGTTGGCGGTAGTAAATGCTAATTACACAATTAATTAGTTTAGCAGCTACGAGTTCAAGCAGTTATATAATAAAATAACAGTAGAATAAGCAGAATGCAATTTTCGTAAATTGTTCTCCAAGGCTAATTCGATTCATAGAGTGGAATACTTTAATTTACGGAAACCTTTATATTTGTTATTAACGGTTATTAATAAACTATTAAAAACTACATATTTGGAAAGCTTCTTCAGTATGGATTGTGATTAAAGAAAATAAAACACAGCGTTTTATTCAAAACAAAGAAGTTGAATATATATTTTTAATTTTTAATGATAAGCAAAAATACGGCAAAAAGTAAATGCTGTAAAAGAATGTTTTGTCAGATGCTCAAAATTGTAAATAACAATGCAGTTACAGTAAATTCAAGAAATTGGCAAAACTTGAATTTTCATGGATATCTATAACGGTTAGAGATACAGACAAGTGGTTTTCACCAATTAATTCAGCTTCAAAAAAGAACTTCAGACACCTATATCAGATTTGAGCTATCTAGCACCAAAACATGACTTCCCATTTAAAACCATCGAAAATGGGAAATTGTAATGTACAGGGTACATTACAAAAACGACAAAACCACGTCTTATGAAACTTGTTTTTTAATATATTATGAAATTGAAGAATAAAAGGACGATCAAGAGAGACCATGCAGAAGTCGGTATGAGAACTAAGTATGCGATTACAGAACTTCACTTTCACAGTTATTGGATAAATAGCTAAAAGGCTCTTTTATTCACTAAAGAACTGCAATCTATACAGAAATTAGAGGTAAATGAAAAATTTATTTCATTTTCCTTATTTCAATACCTAGAATTCCTATGTAACCTGAATCCTTTTTCAGACCTTCCCTTATCCCTGAATGCTCCCCGAAAATCTAGTTAACAGATACCAAGAGTTTATTTAATACGACATGAGATGTCCGAAGCAGTGTCAACCTGATAAAACAATTTTTAAACGTCTTGAATGTTATTTGATTCGTTTTGAAAACCACATAATAAATCTTCCCACCCATCTGTCTGTCAGTACTTCCGTCTGTTAGCAACTTTAATTCTGTTAGTTACTTTTCCTATGTCTATTTATTTTGGGAAAAAAAGTTTCAAATAAAAGTTTCATTATTTCAAATGTATTTTTTTGCAAAAAAGAATGTTTTTAATTCTTTTATACCGCTCATTAAATCTATTATATCTGTTTTAACCTGTTGTTATGGATTTTTCAAGCACTGACTGTAAGTTCCTACTATTTTTTCTACTTTATATTTTATTTGTATACCCGAACTTTTTAGATTAAGTCTCCTTATGGATGATCTATAGATCGAGAATGGTATCTTAGCATACTTTGGAAATAAAGCAAATAAAAAAAGTTTGAAACATTTTCTTTAATATTTTCTATATTTGCAAGGTGGGTCATTCAAATATAAGGTTATATGGTGGTGCTTAACGTGTTAACTTTCTTGAAGTATTTGACAACTTCAACTTTTTTGTTGGATAGTAACATAATTATATCTTTCTCAGTTCCGTTTAGTTTCACCAAATTACATATAAAGATATTTGTAACATGGAACAATAAGCGGGTAATATGTTTTAGTATTATCATATAAACATCTTTGTATTTGTGTTTTCTTCTTTGTTCGTTTCCATCTGGCTGATAAAATCTATCGCACCCTTGTTCTTTCTACAAGAGGTAAGCGGGGAAACACAGCTATTCCATTAAAACACTGAATACTCCAAAATAAATATTTCTGTTTTATCGACAAAATCAATCGGATATTCCACCGATCGCCATTCCGCCAATACATCGTCGAGCTTTTTTTCGAGCGTTTTTTTTTTGTTTTGATTTCGCCAACAAATCTCGTCAACAGCGACATTTTTAAAACGCGGCACAACGTTAACGGTACGCGATGGATAAAAGCGCGTTTTAATTAAATTTGGCTCGGAGGGGCGAGGGCTGACGGCGTATACAGCTTCAGGGGTTCGCCGAAACTTGGCAGAATATTGACGGTATTTGCATAAATGCGCAGTAATGCCGTAGTACATCAGGTGGGTCGCTGATTGAGATATAGGAACACGGTATGGGCATGTCTGCATAAAATACACCCTTGCCAGCCTCTGTGTGTGTCTGTGTGTGTGTTACCCCTCGATTGCGACGATAGTGGCTGAATATTATATGGGCTAATTACAGCCCAAGTGCTTTACTGGACTGCATATATGGCGTTGCTACCATGGGCGCCCAATTACGTGTATCAGTGAACATTAGGACTATAATAAGGATTGTTACAACTAAGTGGGAACAAAGATCATTCATAAAAAGTTTGACTTCTTAAGAAGTTATCACAGAATAAAATAAAAGAAGCTGTGGAAATGAAAGTTCTACATTTCCACAGCTTCTCGGCTCCGAAAGGAAGAGGTTTTCGTATATTAGTACAGTTTTCTACATCCTATCTTTGCGACTAACTGGATGAAGCATGTGCTACGTTCTTTGCTGGGAAAAATTGCCTTTATGAGTACAGTGGATAAGCTGTTCGTGAATTCTCCTCATTAGCCATTGAGCAGTTAGTCAACATGAGTGCTATCGCCTCAAACTTGTTCGCATTTGTAGATTTGCGACAATACTTAACAAATTAGACTTATTCGTAAAATGTTTGGTGGTAAATAATAATGCATTTTGTTGGGTTAGGTAGCAATACAAAAACTTAAGCTCAGACTTTTCTGTCGTCTTTGCTTATTTTCAACGTTTCGATATTAATTTGCATCTTCAAGATGTAAATTAACATCAACAGTAATAAACTTAGAAATAAATAAGGCCAACAGAAAAATCTAAGCTTAAGTTTTTGTAATGCCATCAAACCTGAGAAAAACATTAGTCGATGCTCTTGATGCTCTAAAAGTTGATTCGTTTCCTTATTTCTTTATTGAATCTCTCGAATTGTATTGTAAGCGTTTTTTCTCTAAGCTAGCTTTTCGTTCTTCAAGCATGTTTGACTTACAATTACGTTTTTGGTGTTTTTATTTTGTTTCCAAAATTCGTTTACTATAGAGAGTAGACGAAAGCGTACGCGAATCTTCATTTTCATTAACTTCGAAATCACTATCAGAGGTTTCCATAGCTGACATTGACACTTCTACGGTTGCTACATCGGAGTTTGATGCCCCTTTTTAAATTTATTTTTTGGCAGTGATACACTTCTTCACATTAAGTGTGAAGAATATATCTTGTTATTATAGCAATGTATACTTGTACTTTTTATAAACTGTTGTGGTTTTTTTGCTAATTGAAACGACTGTCTTTAGATTAACATCTGAAGAAGCCGTCAGAGTACGGCGAGAACTGTTACAAATTAAATATAACGACATTGCCTGATGAATAAAGCCCACTCTGCTGGGTATTTATTTTATACTGTAGATGAGTAAAGATACATTCTGGCAACAAGAAAAGTATTAAAAACACTTTAATAAAGATTCTATTGGATGGAATCATTGTAGGAACGTTATCATAATAGAAAGCAAATATTCATCAGGGCAAAAGAAAAAAATTCAGGTGAATTAATGTTTGATCAGTTTTACTAACTTTTTTTCCTCCTTGCATTGTTTAGTTCAGTTTCTCGGCATGACTCCTCTTTAACAGACGTTTATGAAAATAATATGTTAATGGCAGAAAGCAGAAATTTGCAGTAGGTAAACAATTTTAAATTAAGTAGTAATAGTAGGAATATTATAATATAAAATAACTAATAATAAAAACTCAGCAGAGCTCGGTTAACCAGGAATTTAATCTTTATTAATCTTAGTAATAAAATAAAATGCAATCATTTACGTACAGTATAATTATATAGCAGTACATTAGGGTACACTTATTAAATATGTACACTCAGACGAACACTAAAAGTCCGAGCGGTGCTCGGAGTATCTGATAGTTAACGCTCGGTCTACCAGGTATTAAGTATAAAGCTGCTATATAGCACTATAATTATATAGCACCCCATTAGTGTATACCTTTAATATATGTAAACTAAGGCGAACACTGAAAATCCGAGCTGAGCTCGGAGTATCCGAGCGATAGCTCGGTCTACCATGTACCAAGTAGATTTACGTATTTACACGTAATTCTCTTCATTGAAAATGAGGGATCTATAGACATCAATGAGAAAAAATGATTTTATTTCTCAAAAGCTTATTCTAACTTTCATTGTACTTGCCCTAAAAGAAAATCAACAAATGCTGTTAATTGCAAAGTTAATGCTAGAGATTTAAAGACGCTCTTAAGAACAAATAAGTAAATAATTTTAAGTACTATTAAATATTAATAGTACTTAAGAAACCCAGAAATGCTCAGTGAATTAGAAATTTTATGTAACCCGGAGCTATCGCTCGGTCGATAACAGGTATACGTATTTATATGACAATCTCTTTATTGAAAGATTGAGGACTTATAGGCATCGACGAGAAAAAATGATTTAACTTCTCAAAATGTTTCCTTGTATTTGCTCTAAAAGAAAATCGACCAGTGCTGTTAACTGTAAAGTGAATTTTAGAGATTTAAAGGGACTTTTAAGAACAGATAAGTAAATAATTTCAAATTAAATATTAATAGTATTTAGGAAACCCAGAAAAGCTCAGCGAACTAGAAATTTTGTCTTTATTAATTTTTAGAAGTAAAATAAAATGTACTAATTGACGTACATACATTTATTCCACATGTAAACTGAGACGAATACTGAAAGTCCAAGCAGAGCTCGGAGTAGGGTCTACCAGGTACTCTTATATTCTTAAACACGCTAATCTAGTATGTATGTATTCCCCAGATCGGGAACACGGCTTTAAGTTGCCAGCCGATATTTGCAGGATTTCAATAATTCGGTGCCATGAATCGATTGAGATATGTCTCGACTGGCACTAAAATCATTTTATATCGTAAATAAATAAAATTATTATAGATAGGATGCGGATATAATGGCAGCGTTGGTGTGCAAATGGTGTGTTTGTCGAACGGAACTAGCACGGTCTGTTAGTTTTACATTTCACCACACGACAGCGCAATCAAAACTAAGAGACCGGCAAGCTGTGTTAGGGGTGGGAACGATGTTTTTTTGTGTTTTTACCCCCCGAGCGAGCTCGGTCTTCCAAGCCTTCTTTCAAAAATGTCCTCCTTGACGCGTTCTTCCAAAAAGAACTATAAAAATATTAGGTGTTTTAATTTCAGATAAGGCATTAACATTCAACTGTTCAAAGACACTAGATTTTTTGTTGTTGTTCTTTGTTGTTCACTAATTTTTTTTTGGGAAATTGTTGTTTATGAGAGTAGTTGTCAATTTATTAAGATTTTATTAAGAAATTTTTGTGATTCTCTTTCGCATACCTTTTATCGTATTGATTTTATGCTGAAAGAATGATTTGAATAGAAATTGATGTATCACAAAAAGTCGGTTTATCGGTCGGAAAATAATGAAATAAAAATACACTGGTATACGTCTATTTTTATTTCATTATTTCCCGATATTATTACGTTCGTGTCTAAGAACGGTACATAACTATTTCATTCGACTTCCATCGTGAACTGTATGTGCTTGTTGAAGTTGTTAAATATTTGTGTAGTTTCATTAACTGAATCATATGGGTTGCTGTTATTATATCATCGAAATTTCGATGTGTTGTTGTCCAAAGCATAGTCCATTACCATTTTTGCCAAAATAGGACTGATTGGTGACCTAATTGATGTACCAAGCTTTTGTTTATGATTAACATCATTACAGGAAAAATAAATGTTATCAAAAATAACGTTTGAACTGTCATTGAACGTATTACAATCCAAACTACAATGTGGTTCTATATCTTTCCTTCTTAATTTTACAATTTCTATAATCAGTTGTAGGGGGATATTAGTAAAAAGACTGACTACGTCAAAAGATGCCACAAAAAAACTTTCGGGTACACTTGCTCCTTTTATCTGTTCAACAATGTGAAAAGTGTCGATCACATTATAATTATTCGATTCCTCGGTGGCTTCAGTTATGATATCACTCATAAATTTTGGCAATGTCGATCTAATGGGTCTGAGGAATGTTATCTTTATGAATTTTCGGTAAATAGTACGCTTTGGCTAAAATTGAGTTATGAATTGTTAACCTTTTATAATTTTCTTCATTAATGTTCTCATGGTTTTTTGATTTTTTTTTATAAATTAATTAGTGCGTTTTTGTACATTATTGGGCGAGTTGTTGTCAATAATATGGAAAGTTTTAATATCCTGTAATCATTCTGAAACTTTGGTTAAGTAATCTTTTTTATCCATAATGACTGTTGCGAAACCTTTGTTCGTCTTTGCTATCAATATTGTCTGGTTAAGGTTTAAATTTTTTCGTTTTATTATATAAGACCATTAAATGAATTGTTTTAAAAATTTTAAAACATAAAATTTGTAATAAAAGCCACCAACAAATTTTATGGTCTAATTATTTTATAACTTAATGTTAAGAACATATTTTCCTTTTGTTGTTTTTCTATTTTGTATTACTTCTGGCTTATGAGATGCTATAAAGAGACTTGTGTGTTCCTTCATACAAAGGATTATAAACTTTTTATTACACATATTTCATAAGCCAACGTTTAATAGCGCTTTTAAATCGATTTTACAATAGCCCTTTTAACTATTAGAGGCTACTGAATACGCCTGGTTGAGTTTATATCCTGCGAACCCTTTCGTACAAGTACCCTTCCCTTTCGTATGCTTCATGAATATAGTGTTCGACAAAACTGTGTTTGTTGCTTAAAAAAAATCCTTTTCATGTTTCTAAATTTTACTGGTTATACAAACAATCTGAAATAATCGTACCGCTTAATAAATCGCTATCTTCTCCATTAACCAACCCATTCACGTTCGGTTGGACAACATGCCTCAAATTCACGATTCGTGCCATCATAACCCGGTCCTGGTATGATGATATTCGTCGACTGGCCGCTGTTAGACCGCTCTGGCGGTTGCATTCCGCGGCCAACCGTGATATGGAATTCGACGTGTTCATATTTCGATGGTGCCTGCCAGTTCCGACCCACTTGATTGACAGATTGGCGACATGACCTAGACGGGCCTTGAGCGACGCAGACGCTCCCACATGCATACGTGATCGCACGCTTTAAGCAGCCGAAGACGTTCGATTGCCACGTGGAATTTTAATTTCGACCACGGGGAAGCGATCGGGATTCGTTGCGAACTCATTGGTTTTCTAATTGAGATGTGCCTTTGAAAATAATGGAAACGTTATAATTTGCAACCAAAACAAATCGTAGAAGTTAAAGGAGTTGGAAAAAATTACTGTATCGTTGGAAAATATGTTAAGAATAACACCTGTTAAGAAATTTTCACTCCTGACGTAGCGGTAACAGTCATTAGAATTCCCTCTGCGATTACAATTTTGAAGCCACCTGTGGGTATACTCTGCGTCACTAGTGGGATGATGCTACTAGAAAGTAGCTGTCACAATCGCAACTTATGTTTGCGATGGGCTTCATCAATTGAACACCAAGGCCACAAAGATCCTTAAAACTATAGGTGGTATCAATATTTAAACAGATCACTTCAAATCCAAACAAGACGCAAGGTGACGATAGAATTGATACCAGCTTCAAGACTGCCAAAGGAGCTGACGTTGCTCAAGGCGAAATTCCATTCTGGTCCAAAGATGTCAGACATTACAAACAAAATTCAAATTTCATTGGAGTGTCAAGAGAATTCTCCAACAACTCAAAGTTATCATTATCTCTCTCGGGATAATCTGACTCTACCACACGTAGATGGTGTGAAGTGGAGAAATATAACGCCACTATCACAAAGCATTCACTTTATACAGTGTATACTTTAGTTAAAAGTTAGTTAGTTGTAAAGTGTACTTCAGTATACTTTATACAGTGAAGGTAATCAAGCTCGTACCATGCCGGCAAGTGCGCCACACCCCATCCTACCGTATAGGTCTATTAAAGCACGCCCATTATACCTCGTCGACATGTAGGCGTGGTCACTATTACATTTTTATGTGCGCGCCACTCCGGCGAACGGCTACGGCTTTATTCTTGAGTTGGTTAGCACACAGAGTAGCCGTGATCTATTTCTAGT
>JAWQRJ010003948.1:0-11519 GCA_033557515.1 Diorygopyx duplodentatus
AACGGCTTTCACGGCGTGAAAGCCCAATGCTAGTACTATATAAAACAAAGTTTTTGTCCGTCGAATTTTCACGCCATCACATAGCAATTAAGCTAGTTATAACACGCTGCACGACTTGTCTTTTTCCTAGTTTATTCTACAAATTGTATGGAGGAAAAAGGCAAAGATGTGTTAAATCTGCTTACACCACGGGAAAGCTTGTTCTTTTCGGCATCGAAAGGTGAGTTTTCGTATATCGATTTCCCAGTAATTACTCCAGAAAAAAATTGCGAAGCCAACGGTGTACCAGAATTTCTTCGAAATTTACCATATTTGGATTGTTATAAAACAAAAACTAAGTACAATAGCTCGAAACGGCTTTCACGACGTGAAAGCCCAATGCTAGTACTATATAAAACAGAGTTTTCGTCCGTCGAATTTTCACGCCATCACATAGCAATTAAGCTAATTATAACACGGTGCACGACTTGTCTTTTTCCTTGTTTGTTCTGCAAATTGGGTGGGGGAAAAGGGCAATTTCAACATTGTAACAATTACGTCGCACAGTAAATTATCTACTCTTTATAAATCAGTAACAAGCAATGTTATGTAAGTTCCATGTACCGTGTTAGTGTTTTCGTAAGTCATTTTCACGCGATAGATAGCAATTACTAATAACCTTAAATAAATTATCAATTATTTCAGATTATTGAGATCAAATTAAGGGGAAAGTTTATATATTAAAATTACTAACGCATTAGTTAAAAAAAATCTTAGCGATTGGAACATTATGAAACGGGGAACGAAACAAAAGAGTTTGCGATTAATCAAATTGAGTGTTGAATTAAATAAAAAAATCAAAAATCTCACTTATATTCTCAATTGTAATAATTCGAAAATCGCTATAAAGCTTAATGCATTTTGTACAATTTGTGAGAGAACGGTGCGGTAGGTACCTTCCCCTTAGCTATAAATTAGTTTTGGAAGAAGGACTTTCGCTGTTGACGTCGTCTGGGGAATTCGATATTATTTTCAACTTTAAAGCTTTAGTACCAAGTGCTAGATGACAGATTAGTATTTATGATTTTCATGTTTTGTCATGGATCCAATGGGAATTAATAATCAAAAATAATCAAAATTCGAAAGCATAATTAAACCCATATCACGTCCACACCCATTCGTTATGTATAAATTAATAAACGTGGCTGATTACAGTAAACAGAGGGACGGTTATAATTGTGGGGTGTTTGTATGCTATATGCTATATGTTAGCTACATGGAGTGCCTACCGAAAGAATGCCCATTTTCAATATTAAATCCAAAAGATTACAGACAGAAAATGCAACAATGCATTATACAGGGCAGCAACGAGAAATGTCTATTGCAATGCTTACATTGTGGTGAATTATCTGCAGAAATTCCATGCAATAGATGTGGACAACATTTTCATAAGAAATATCATACGGACTGTTTACAACATAATACTAACGTATCATTGCCCTAAGAATTGCGCAACTATATCACGTTTTTTTTAGAGATATTCTCTGTACATCAACTCCCAAAAAGAAATGTCGTGCAGGGTGTTATAAATAGCTTAATTGCTATGTGATGGCGTGAAAATTCGACCGACGAAAACTCTGCTTTATATAGTACTAGCATTGGGCTTTCACGTAGTGAAAGTCGTTTCGAAATATTGTACTTAGGTTTTGTATTATAACAATCCAAATAAAATTCCGGATAAATTCTGGTACACCGTTAGCTTCACAATTTTTTTCTGAAGTCGATTGACGAAACAACATATCTTTGATTTTAAGAAAGTTATCACGAAAAAACCTCTTATAGAGAAATAATGCATTCATTTTATGGCTGAGAAGTTTATGGATATCGTAACGCCGGTGATGATGATCATTCTTATTTATTGTGGGTGAAAGATAGAATTTTAAATAAAATCGGGGCAAAGTTCATAAAATAGAAGAAAGTAGTAAAAGAATAAAGATGTGAAATTAAGATTAGTGTTTTTATAACAAGATTACATTTATTTAGCATTACCAGTTTATATTATAAATTGTGCAGCTTTATACAAATCGCGAATTTTCAAATTGTATACAATGTTGTTTTACAATCAAATCTTAGCAACTAAAACGAAAAAGAAATAATTGTATTACATAGAATGTTTAGAAATACACTGTTTAGAATATTTCTTGCAAAGGACTCCACATAAATCTTATGAGAAATGGGTCTCGGTAGATTTGCAGTTTACGTCATGCTGATTAAAAGTTATCCTTGCGCCAACTTGATTCATAGAGCCGTTCTAGCGCTAGAAACCGTCAAAAATAAGTGGAATGTTTCATTTGTTCATTCTGCCTTCTCCTACTCCTACCCTATCATCTCTCTGCCCTGTTTCTTTCTTTATCTATCTCGCCCTTCTTTGCACCCCCGTTTCTCCATTACGTTATTATTAGGTGGCATTATTTAAATGGGTACGCTTGCGCCTGGGTTTGTGCGCAAGCGTGAATACTTGCAGGCGCGTGCGTTGTGATGACTATGGCACCTATTTTATTTTAGGATAATCTATGGAAATTTGATGACTTTTTCTATTGAGCATCCACCATAAACCATTTCGCCAAACTTCATTTTCTCAGTTCTTGTATGACAATATTGTCTCCAGCCTCTCCAATTTTGCTGTCAGTATATTATGCATAGGCGAAACTTAATATGACTTTCGAAGGCCGTTCTTCGAATGCCACGAACATCTGAGACGTACGGTTTTAATTCCTTCGAAGACAGTTATTTTCGTTAATATCTCACGGCATCTAACTTTCAGAACTCAGGCCGTAAAATTTCCATAACATTAAAACTTCCCCCTAATGTGCAAACGCAAAATACAAAACGGAAAGTAAGCGCACGGCTAAATGCTTAAATATGGTAATGGACACGTCTTGCCTGAGATATGCAAACGTAAGGAATCCTTGACATTTCGCGAGAAGTACACAAATTCGTAGTTTCATTTCGCATTCTTCGACGGTCGTTTGTTGCCGATTGGTTGATGCGCATAACGAGCAGTCGATGCAACACCGCAGTGGCCTCCTCCTTTAAATTTTTGTTACGGTTTATCGGCCGGCAGAATGTGACTTTCTAAAACTCGGCTATGGCGTGTAATAACGCCAAATTGCTACCTTTGAGGTTTGTGGAGCGTGCACGTCGACAGTTTATTCCGGGAGGTTTGTTTTGATGATGATACGTCCAGTTTATGTTGTCTGGATGGATTAAGAAATCGTGACTTTACGTTATGTTTATATTATATCCTTAGGTAATTTATTCAACGTGAAACGAACTTAGAAAACAAGAGAAGAATTTTCATGTCTCTAACTTCATCCACAAAGTTTATAAAAAAAAGAGAGTTTTTATCTCCACATTATTTTTAGTTCTTAAATTATCTGTGCTTAATCTATGAAGTCAGTTACTTAATCAACAATTTCGAAGATTGCGGATTTTCCAGGAAGCTTCAGGCACCATACACAAACTCTTAAATTGATTGAAAACTCTAAGGCTACGTGAGCGAAATTTAACGAATTTCGCTACGCCAATTCGTCTTCGCAGCCTTTTTCCAATTTCATGTTGTTGCTTTAAAAAGAACGCCTCGACTATGACTTCAATATACGAACGTTATTTAACCCTGCATTTCGGTAGTTCGGGGTTCTGTACGCCGGTCATATTTTCGGATAATCTTGAAAAGTTTCGCGGGAAGTAATAAGAAAAGTTTGGCGACCCAAAACGTGTTATTAGTTCTTAACAAGACTCAAACTTTTACGAACTGCCCCACCACTTTTCTGTTACCGTCTTTTTCGTAATTCAATTTGGATAAATAATGCATAATTTAGCGTAAAAAAGGAAAGGCAGAAATACTTTCACTCCGTGAACTTTAAAGACCATAAATACGAGATTATGTAAATCAACTAAATAATAAAATAATTCTCCGTTGAAGGAACGAAGAAATAATTGCTCGCGTTCTGTAAAGTAAGGACTACTGAGTTTATATTATGCCTAGCAAATTGTTAACAAAAGACGCATTACCCCGTGTAGGTCAAAATGTACCGTAACAAAGGCTAAAATACCGTACAACCTGTATTTTATATGGCATCAGATATACGCTTTGGAATTCTGTGTGCATATGCTTTAGGTCTTATTACGTGGCCGACCTTGTTACCAATTTGTCTATTACACAATTTTATCCTCGTTGATCTTCATCTGATTGTATTCTAAAGTGCATCCATAATTTTAAAAAAGTAATTAAAAAAATTGCATAAATGTTTGATTTCACATTATCAATTCGAAAATATTGCAATGAGTGTAACAGAAGCTGAATTAATTGAAATGCACTGGATTGACATCTCCCTTTTAGTGTATGTGTGTATACTGAATATCTCAAAATTGAATCTCTAAATCCGGGAATGGAATAACCATCGCCAGTTTTAATAACATATTTTATATTTCCATTTAGTTCTAATTAAATTCAGACATTTAGCTTCAGCTTACCTCTTTTATGAGGTATTTTAAAATTTGCGGTTAAATTACATTGACATTTTACCACCGGTTTCACACATTTAAAGCCACCATAAAACGCATGGAACTCAAGGTGTGAGTCGTCCTATTCTTATTATCTGTTACGTAAAATAAATTATAATGCAGTAAAATAATTTACGAAATTACATCGTTTATAGTTGATTAATTTAATGATAGACTTTATATGGTTGTTTATTAATTAGTGCCTGTTTAATGTATAAAATTTCGAGACAATCAAAAACTTCGAAAGTAATGTCATAGTGCAAAAACCTCTCAAGCTGAGTGAGAGATATTAACTGAGTAGATTGTATGATATTTCCGAATCCAATAGATTTTCAAATTTTTACAATTGCATTTATATTCTCCACTATTTTTTGTGTACACCTATGAGAATACTCATTTTACCATTGCATATAGTTGTATAATCAATTTGAGATTAAACCATTAAAATGTAGCAAATGAGCCATTGATGTCACTGGTTATTACCTTTATTCTGGCGTGCTATTCATTTATAATAACCGCTGGTTTATGGAGAAACGAGAAGCCATCACAATTTATTTGGAGAATCAACAATATAGTTTAGAATAATTACATCTGATTTTAGGTAACTAATTTTAATGTTACCAATATGGTCCTAACAAATATGTTAAAGCCAAGCAACCTTAACGCAGCTATTAATACAAAATGTTAACAGCGTCCACGCGCAAATATTGATTAACTGTACACAGTGAAAATTAATGCCAGAGATATGTTACGCAAAACTGTGAAAAGGTACCTACGTAAACATCTGTTATATCACTAATTTATTTCTTCTCTGTTTGGTGTAATCCGAACACGTCTTTATCTAATACTATTAAACGAGCTAATCCTTCAATTCGTCAACATGACGGATGCGACGCAAGTGTATCTTACGAGTTTGAACTAGAGTAGCTATTAGAGTAGTTAGTGGGATAGAGAAACCCCTAAATTAAAGATTAAATTACTAAATAAACATTTAAAAGCCATATAGGTAAAACCTCAACAGTTAAAAAGGTGGAAATCTATCATTTTATTGTGTGAGGAAGCGAAAAGTTAACCCTCTACTGGACGGGTTAAGTCTAAAAAAACGTTTTTTGCTATATTTTTCGTAATTATTATTTTTATTATTATTATTTTTGATTTTAAAATATTAAAAAGCAAAAATTCATCTAACCATTCAGTAATATGAATATTATTAATGAGTATTAGTAATATTACAGCATTTCGTGTGTACTTGATGTACCTCAAGAACGAAATGCAAGTTGAATATGTAAAGTTTGATTAGTTGTACTTCTATTTTAGACGTTCATAAAAATGGTTAATAGTAGAAATGGAAACAAAGAATAGCTTACAAAAGAATTAATTGTACTTGTATATAATTGTAATTGTACTTCTGGAAACCCAGAATAGCTCAGAAAAATGCGGTAATAATTATATAGCACCCCATTAGGGTATACTTATAATATATGTAGGCCGAGACGAACACTGAAAGTCCGAGCGGAGTTCAGAGTACCTGAGCGCTAACGAGGTGCTTTTATTTTAATAGGAGCAAATTCGAGAATCAAACGGTGAATAATAATTTCAATAATTGATATAATTCTCTTCGTCACTTTTTGCTCCTGTACCAACGTGTTTCCGCACTTTGACATCTACATAGCGTCGACTTCCAACACATTTTAAAGACCTCTAGTCAACCTTCTTATTTTACATCCCTAATACAACATTCTCCACTGAGTTTTGTTTGCACCAATGATAGTTACATTTTTCGAATGTCCATGGTGCTTATTTCCAGTGAGATTTTGGAGTTCTCCGGGCGATATTTTTATTGTAGAGGTTCAGTTGAAGGTTTTTGGTTGGTTTTGATTTGTACTAATGAGATTAGATACTTTTAGAAAAGTGACAAATGAGTGTTTAAATTTAAATGTTTATATTTTATGCACTAGCAATTTAAATAAAACGAATATTAAAAATAAGCTTACCTTGGCAATTGACTCCCACACTTAACAAACAGAGACAGGAAGCGAAGAAAACCGTTTTCTCCAAGGAAAACATGTCCAAAAATAAATGGAAAACTATCTATCACACTTGACACCTTTAAGTTCTTGTTTTTCACAGTTTTTATATTCAATTAACTTCAAATATTTAAGAGTTTTCAGTTCGGATTAATGTGTAACAAATAATAACAATCACTCACAACCTCTAAATTGCGTCACATCGCAAAGAGACAGTCCAGTGGCCACTCAGCAGTCTCTATCTAGTAGGCTGGTCGTCGTAAAAGCGCGGATCATTCGATGACGGGTGGCGGTGGAAAGTGAAAAGCTGGTGCGATGTCAAGAACGGCGCGTGGTCGACTGGCGAAAGACAGCGGGTCCTGGCCGGAGCGTGCAGCCTTTCACCGGAGTCGCTGGCAAGCTTGTGCGTCCCAGAAAGCGCTGGTGGGCAAAGAGCGCTCCGTTTTCGGGGGTTGGGCCTGACCGGTGTGGTAGGGGATGGATGGCTGACCTGCCTGGACCTGCGGGCCGGTCGCGACCGAAAATCTCGACCTTGGAGTTTTCCCAAGAGGACCTGGGACAGGCCACTTATCGAAATTACCGCGCGCCGCAAAATGATGCAGGATTCTTTTTTTGTCAATTTTTACGCGGAGGTTTTTTCCGTTCTCCAATTGTTGCACAGTAATGATTTGATGACGAAGTAAAGGAAAGCGATTTCGGAAATTTTGGTATTAATCATTGCGCTGAAACAGTGTACATCAGAGAGAATCATAATCTGTTGCATTTGAATCTGTTGCTTACTACCTTTAATTTCTTCCTTCTTAAGTGCTATAAAACAAAAGCTAAGTAAAATATTTCGAAACGGTTTTCACTACATGAAAGCCCAATGCTAGTACTATCTAAAACTATTTTTCACGTAGTGAAAGCCGTTTTGAAATATTGTGCATACTTAGTTTTTGTTTTATAACAACCCAAATATGGTCAATTTCGAAGAAATTCTGGTACACCGTGGGCTTCGCAATTTTTTTCTAGAGTAATCACTGTGAAATCAACAGACGCAGCACTTAGATACGCAAAGAAACAATCTTTCTCGTGATGCGAGTGGATTTAACATATCTTTAATTTCAAGAAAGTTATCACGAAAAAACCTCTTATGGAGAAACAATGTATAAATTTTATGGCTGGGAGTTTCATGTATATCGTAACGCCGGTGGATGTTGACTATTTAATTTTTGGCAACAAGTTGGTACTTGGCAACCAAGAAAGGATTCATTTTCCCATCAGGAGTAACTGACAGACAGATTACGGATGAGTTGGGTCGTAACGCATCTCCGCGTATCAGAACGGAATTCCGTCGTCGGGCCTCCACAGCCGAAGAACTGATCGCAGGTAGTCGAATAATTCGATGCACAAATGAAATATCGTAGTCGCTTTCGGTACAACCGAACGCCATCAATCATCCGCGCGCGGGCAGGGAAAAAGAACTGCTTTTCCGCAGCACTTTTTTCAGGCCTCCCGAAGGAGGCCTTTTAATATTTAGTTTATTTTCGAAGGCGCTCGTGATGAATTAGTGTTTTTACTGGGAGCGCGGATGTCGTTAGCCTTCGCCGCAAAAGATGGCGCCGCGGTCACAATAACGCGGATCGTTTAAAAGCGAGATTAATGACCGCCCAGCGCTGACCGTCCCCGCTAATTAATATTGTCGACTTTAATCGCGCTTTATAAGACAAAATGGTGTTTTTCTCCTAAATGGATATGCAAATACGCCCCCCGCGCAAAAAAAACTTATTCAACTATTAGCGACGGTTTTATTATGCCATTACCGAACACAGATATAGAATGAGGGGAAAAATATATCTCCTCGTGAAATTCGAAACCTATAAATTATCAACAGGACCCGCTTAAGAAAAAATGCTTTTTTTGTAATCATGCTTATTGTATATTGATCTATGGTTATTGTATTATGTTTAATGTATATAATGGAACTTGTTAAAGATTTCTGACATGTAATTAATACCATTGCAAATTATTAATTGAAAATAAGATGAAAATAAGGTGAAAAGAATCGACTGAAAAAATTACTAGCGTGTCAAGGGGTTATACACAATGCAATCCTATATTACATTTATTTTTGTCCCTCCAGACCATCGTGTCCGAAAGATCTCACTCCGCAATAATATCTCTGGAATTACTGGATATTAAACAAGCAGACTTTTGGAATACCATACGTCCTAACAAAATAAAATATTACTTTTCTACTCATTTAGAAACTAGTAATTTAATTTCCCTGCTAAAGTCTGATTTTTGCCTATTAACATTCTTTTAGGATTAGACTTTTAAAATTTTAGGTACAACCCTAATGTCTGGTGACGTGTTTGGTTTTAAGTTATAGAAAACGGTTTGTAGTGGTTTCAGGAGAATTTGAGAGAACAGATTTTACCATTGAAGCAATTAGTAATTGTCATTTTAAACACCTTTTGAAATAAAAAATAAACTTTCTGAACAATAATTAATATCTAGCCCTTTCTTGTTACTTATTTATTATTTAATAAGTTTATCGAAAACATCAATGTCAAGCTCTTCTCGCCTTCAACTAGTCGTTAACCCCTGAAACGACGAAACTTTAACCTTCATTTAAAGACGGGTTAAGAATCCCTTTAAATCTGGTGAAAATGAGGGAAAAATTACGAAAATATCAAGTTTTTTGGTTTTGTGTGAAGCGGAAACCTTCACAATTGTTATTCTGCCTTCAGATCCGCCATACGTGCATTTAGATTAGCTTAGAAGTATTTTATAGTATAATTAGGTGCAATTTCTTTTATTTTGAGTGATGGTTTCGTGGTATTTGTTAGTGAGAATTACAGTTTAGATTACGTTGCATGTTCAAGTTTTGTAATATTGTAGTGACATGCTGTAGCAATAAAGGATAGAATTAGCAACAAGCTAGACAAGAGCAGGTCCTCAAAAGGTTCTTTCTCAAGTAAGCGCTTGCGAAAGGAAATTGCAAGAACTTTCCCTATGGTTCCCTATAGCACCTTTTTATTTTTTGATTTGTCGTGTGTATTTTTTTAAGATTTGTTGTCTTAAATTTTATTCTCAGATGTGGTAAACACCTTTATGCAATAAAGCAATGTTTACCAACGTAAATGAATATAAACGAATAAACAACAATAAATTGCATTTTTTGTGTACTAATTCTATCATTAATTACGTGTATTTTTTATTTTTATTTTATTTTTATTTTATTACTTTTTTTGAGTTGTAGCTCAAAAATAAACAAAACACTGAACCAACAATATTTAATTGTATTGTTTGCTGACGAGTGAGTGGGTAAGTATTACATTTAACGCAGCAAAATAAAAATATTAATAATTGGAGCGCCATCTATAAAATTGTAAATCTTTATTTACGAGCTGGAGGGAGGAAGAAAGAAACAAGATAACCAGATACTCGTATTACTAAAGTATTTACATGTACTTAAAAAAAATATATGTTCCGTATTTTTAATAAAATCAATTTAAAAAATTACTTATGACTTTTTTATTAAATTCCTCTACTTATGCTATCCTTATTTATTGTAATTGCATTTCAGGTGGGTCTCATTACAACAATGTGTTTAACACATGTAATGAATAAAAAAATTGATGATATAATATTATTATTAATATGCCAGTATTAACATTATATAAGTTTAACTAAAGGATTATGAAAAATATATATAAAACGACCTGTTACATATTTTTTATCTTAAAATTAAATTTAAAGTTACAATGTTATTTTTTCACTAAAGGTTATTTTGATTTATTTTAGTGTGAGCAATTATTGCCGAGGCTTTTTTTGTTTTTACCCTCCAGTTCCAAACCAATTTTGAATATACAGAGTGTCCCAAATTGAATGCTCACCATTAAATGGAACAATATGGGGGTGTTTATTTAAGCTGTTGGACTTTTTGTTTTTTTGCAAAAATGCATCGCCTACTAGATTCCTAAAAAAAACTGAAAATTGTCATTTTCTTCAAATGTAAATATTTTCCATATTATTTATCGTATCAAAAAATTTCAATGGAAAAAGTTGTAGATATCAAAACATTCCAAATATTTATTAAAAACGCAATATATTTACTAAAATTTTTAATACACAAAAGACTAGAAATGACACAATTTACAATTAATTAAGTTAAGAACACCGGCCGCGAAAGACTACAATACTGCATATAAATGTTTTTTTTAAATGATCGAAAAGAAAACTTCTTGATTATTCTTGATATACTTCTTGATCGAAAAAACTTTATTATCTCGAAACAAAGCTTTATATCGGGGGAAGCTTCTTTCCACATCACATGAAGTAATTGGAGTATCATATTATTATATTATATATCCAGTATAAATTTCTTAAAAACTGCACATCTAAAATGAAAATTGAATTTGTGATCGATTCATCATTTTTCAATAAAAAATCTGTACGAGATATCAAAAAATTGTTTCGGTCATATTATTCTATGATGTATCCAATATAAATTTCTAAAAAGATGCTCATCTAAAAGGGAGCCGTTAAAATGGAGAGACGTTAAAATTTAAGAAATCAGTTCTAATATTTTTCAATGAACATTTATCATTGTTTAATCAAAAATCTGTGCGAGATATCAAAAAATTGTTTCGATCATATTATACTATGATATATCCAGTATAATTTTCTAAACAACTGCACATCTAAAATGAAAATTGAATTTTTGATCGATTTTTTAATATAGACGCGTTAAAATTTAAGAAATCAGTTCTAATATTTTTCAATGAACATTTATCATTTTTTAATAAAAAATCTGTGCCAGATATCAAAAAATTGTTTCGATTATATTATTCTGTGATATATCTAATATAAATTTCTAAAAAACTGCACATCTAAAATGAAAATTGAATTTTTCATCGATTTTTTAATATAGAGACGTTGAAATTATGAAATCAGTTATAA